>BLKR01016871.1:0-19061 GCA_011170035.1 Teleogryllus occipitalis
ACTCACAATGGCTCTCAAAACAATTTCTGAGCGAACAAATCGAATAGGCTACTGAGTAATTCTGTGCAGAACATTTATTGCATCTCGTAAATATTATCTGAAGCAAGTACCATTAAGAATGACATTAAAATCGATGAAATTAGCAAAAAAACGCATTCAAAATGACGGAAAAGGTAAAAAAATACTTAATACACGAAATCGACAAAAAATGCAAAAATAATGATCGGTAAAAATTGGTATTTTCCTTTTGTCATAACATAAAATAAATTTCTATTCTAAACGGCATTGTTCTAAAGTGAAAAGAAAAAAGGACGTTTCATTAAAATCCGCGTCCTAGTTATATCTTCTTTCACTGAGTCATGAACTGCAAACTCTATAGCACCAAAAAACCAAATTTCTTTAAAATTGACATTTTAAAATTTAAGTTTCCTGTAACCTAAGAAACTGTCCAAACAAATTAATTTTGCTTTCTTTATAATCACCTACTCTGAATAGTTTAAGGTTCCTTTGTTCTAAAATAATAGCTGTAATGAATTTGTAAAAATACCAATGCATTATCGTGGTTCCGAAAACAGTTGCCTGCAAAACGAGTGCTACCATTCTCAAAAAAAACTTGTAGGTCACGACAGCAATTAAACTCATGAATTGCCCTTAATTTATACAAGCTCTACCATGTCACTTAAGTCAATGACGCCTGTTAATGTTCACAAGAAATTGTGTACACAACGACTTCCTGGTCGGAGGACAGTTTACACTTTCGCAATTATCGCGAAATTTACAATCTAGCAATGCGGCCTACCGCACGACAAACCCCGTGGTGCCAGCCCTCACTCATCGTATCACCCCTCGCAACTTTATCTGCCGCCGAGCACTTAAGTACGAAAATAATTAGCGCAATCTGGGTGCGCACTCTTAATTAAGAAATGCGACGGATAGCGAAATGACTCAGGAGTGACAGTTAAAAACCGTTTATCTCCGGGAATGAGAAATGGGCGATGGCTATCGAGTATTATGACACAGGGGGCAAAAAGCGCGGCCGGGACGGGTCGCGCGGGGGGACGGTGCCCTGTCGAGCGCCCCCTAATCGGGCCCCGATCGCTGTTTCGCCCGGCGCGGCGCCGGCCCGCGCGGAGGTCATAATTTTCGGGGCCGCAAACGACTCGTGGCCAGGGTGCTCCGCTCGTAATTTCGTTTGGGACGCCCGGCGAGGGCACGCGCACGTCCAGAAGGGCCTTCCGCCAACGAAAGGAAGGGGTTGTAATGAGTAAGGCCCGGAAGTTTATGAAAAATCATATTTTTAACTATGAACTTCATAATATGCTCATTATCAAATGTCCGCAAAACACAATCAAACGAACAGAAATTCGGTGATTTTATGTAGCATATTAGTGCATATTTAGAGCATTTTGTGTTAATGCTTCATATTTCCATTATATTTAATTTATTACTCATATTTTATAACTTGTTTGTTCTTAATGTGACATATTTCTCGTGGCATTTCAATTAATATACATATTTGTCTCTTCAAACCGAAAAACGTACTTCACAAATGTGAATGCCAATGCTATTTATGAGAAATCGTGGGAATGTTTGTCGTTCGTTGCAGCAGTATTTGTCTGACCTTTTAGATATCACAGCGCTGTTATCCAGAAACGGTTCGTCCTATTACGAATGATGTGATAATTTATGTGTGATAAACTAAATGTGGCATTAAAATTGATACTTCGACGAAATCATTATTTGTTCCTTAAAAAATTATCCCTGGAAAAGTGCAAAAGTAATTGTTAAAACTGAAAGTTTTGTATTTTTTCATGAATGTATATCACTTTTAATTATTAGAGCGTATTTCATTACTTCTGGCGCATATTTTACAAATTTTAGAGCATATTTGCATGCATATTTCTGCTTTTGATACAGCATTAACTTCCGATCCTTAGTAATGAGTTATGAACTGAGAGACGGAGGGAGAGGAGATGATGGTGGAAAATAACGACAATTCGTTTTCGTATACAACAAAACCAACCTAGTTGCTCACGAAATAGGGAGCGTGGGAGAAAAGCCATAGTTTCGGAAGCAGTCCAAAAGGAGACGATTTTGAAATCAAACCGGCAAAATAAAAATCTAATGAGTGTGTGACATTGACGTCATTTAGTTAGTTCTGAAATCTTGAATTCTACAGTTGACAAAGTTACTTCTAGTCTGACTGTTAGCTTTTAATAATTCTAAAGTCGCATTTGATTCTCAATTGTAAATATGACATATATAACTGTTGCTTCTTTGCTTCTAAATTAGCTATAATAGAAAAATCATTGTATTTTACTCAAGATTTTCATTTTATTTCTCTGATATTATCTTCCTGAAGATTCATACTCCTACTTGTTTCCCTTTTGCTTGACTCATTTTCCCTCATTTTCCTTCATTCCTTCTTTGTCTTTCCTTTAGCGTCTTTCCCTTCTTTCTTTCGCCTCGTGTTCTTCTTCACGTGTGATCCTTCTTCTGCCCGTTCCCCGTCGCCTCCCTTATTAACCCCGTGGCCGGGAGGGGGCGGGGGGCGGGGGGGGGGTCCAGGAAGCATTACGCCACATTAGTCGATGCGCGCGGGGCGATAGCCCCCGTGGCCCGCCATAAAGATGGCCGCCGGGCGATAGGCCCCCTCCGCGCCCCGATGCTATCTCCGCCGCCCGAACTCCCGGCTGTAAATATGCGCGCACGCGCCGCCGCCCCCGGCAGCCACTCCGGGCGCGACGCGGAGGAGCAGTCAACCACACAGCGGCTCAGTGGGCATTGCTATGGGCAGGCTTGGGCCAAATACGTGACATTAAATATTTAATTCTTTTTCCTAGGGCTTGTATCCAGCCAACAGCCGCTTACCCTTTATGTCCCGGTGGGACGCATAGTCGACCATACACTAGACCAACACACTTGCGGGCTCCTCTGATCTGGGGTCAGCAGAACGCGAGGCCCTCCGCGACAACACAAAATTGTCCAGCATTTTTAATGATTTATAAATTAAAAATGAAGAGGATTTCAATTCAACAGCTGACAGGTGCTTTTATTTTTTTTCAATGTGGTTCATTTACAAGCAAAATCAAACAAAAAAAACTATCTTCCTTATCTTCATCTGTATTTAAAGCACTTTAAGTATTTTCTTTTTTAAATGAACCTATTTTATGTATTTAAATACATCTCTAAAATATAAGTCCAAAAAACTCAAAAATACAGATATTTAAATAAAAAAAGTATTTCAAAATCATATTTTAAATAAAAGTACTTAAATACTGTTCAACCCTGAGTATGAGGAAGTCGTGGGACTGACCGTTTGATGAACTCTCAAAATGGGTCTCAACATCAAGAGTTATAGATGTAAATAACTATTCAAACGAGTGAAATTAATAAACAAGAATATTTATTTATGCTTCCAGTGGTATACATTACTTTACTAGACATTATTTTGCGAGTAGGGAATACGTAATTCTACGAGCAAAATAAAATAACTTTCACCACGTGTGTAATTCATTATGTGTACTCACGAAATTATTTTGTTTTCTTTGTTGCATTCACAGATTCATCTGAACACTTGAGCATCCACTCACTTTCAACGCCTGTGCTAATAATTGTAGTTTTAACCCTAAGTAATTGATTATTTAAAAGAAACCAAGTGAATAATTCTTCGTTGTATATATCTGATTAAGATTTCAATTTCTATGGAAGCAAATCCGCATTATTTGTATATGAAAGAATTAACAGATAATATTCTTTACAGATCAAACATCCTAGAATTCCAATCTCTTATGTTTTTTTAACATTTTTGTTTTAAACGTAGTATATAATAATAATATTACAATTAATTCAATCGTTCCCATTCGACTAGTTTTCTATTGAATATATCACTCACTTTCCCATTTTTCACAATATACGCCATCAATTCACGTCAACTACCTTTGGTTTTAAAAAAATCTGTTCTTTTAGAAAAGTAAAAATATACGAAAAGGGTTGTTTTCGAAAACCGCTTTTGTGACTATCTTTCGCGGAACAAATTCCGCAAGCGCCGGCGCCCGTGCCCGAGTGTAGGGCTGAGGCGGCGGCAACAGCGGAGGCTGCCACGGGCAGATAAGGTGCAGGTATAAGAACACAAACAAGACGTCTGCCGCCCCCGCCTCTACCCCGCTGCCACCTCCGCTGCCGCCCCCGGCACCGCTACCGTCACCGCACTCGCCCATGCCACCACCGCCGCCCTCGCCTCCGCCGCCCTCGCCTCCGCCGCCCTCGCCTCCGCCGCCCTCGCCTCCGCCGCCCTCGCCTCCGCCGCCCTCACCTCCGCCGCCCTCGCCTCCGCCGCCCTCGCCTCCGCCGCCCTCGCCTCCGCCGCCCTCGTCTCCGCCGCCCTCACCTCCGCCGCCCTCGCCTCCGCCGCCCTCGCCTCCGCCGCCCTCGCCTCCGCCGCCCTCGCCTCCGCCGCCCACGCCTCCGCCAGCGCAGTAGCCACCATTGCCACTCCCGCCGCCGCCCTCGCCGCTGCAACCGAACTGCGGCGGGGTGGAGAAGGGGGCGAGGGGGCGTGGCCGGGGGCGAGGGCGAGGGCGAGGGCGAGGGCGAGGGCGAGGGCGAGGGCGTTGTGGCGCGCGCCCTTTGCAGCCGCTCGCTGGCTGAGTCCTCAGGCAGATGTGTCTTCGCCAATAGGCCCCTAAAGCTACACCGTGTGGAACTTAAGGACCCGTAAATTTAAGGACCCACGGCAACTGGAACGTGTACAGGCCCAGCGACTGGACTCAAACAGTGATGTGAAAAGACCCAGAAATCGATGGGGGCTCAAAAATACCAAGAATTCTTTGTGAATACATCAATCTCTTGCAAAATTCTTCTAAATCCTTGTGGCATAAGTTTCTAATCATTTTTATGGCTCTCAGAAAAGCTTTGCCTTAACGTTATACAAAATTTAGTAATATTGAAAATATTATTTAAAAAGCAGTTATTTATTATTGCTTTTTAAAGGTAAAAGTGACGTTTTATTTTACGAGTACCAAAGGTTGCAACGCGAGGCTAATAGGCCGAGTCGCGTAATCCTACGAAATAAAATCAGTTTTACCACGTGTGTCATACACTTTTTTAGGCCTTACTGACTTTTCTTTTGGTTTAATTCAAGTATAAAAATAATTTCATTGGGTGCAATGTTACGTTAATATATGTTGTAGTTGATTAGACGAAACTGTTTTGTTTTCCTTGTTGCATTCACAGATTTATCTGAACATTTGAGCATCCTCTCACTTTCAGCACTAGTGCTAATAATTGAACTTTTAGCAGGTTAGGCATGCGCTTAAAAAAACCGCGTTTACTCGTGACTGCCTAAACATAATATACTTTTATACTTTGAAACTAACAAGAATTTAGCAGTTTATGAAAACGTTTGTGTGAAGCGTTTGATTGCAAAGAAAAGCGCTCAAAAATGAGTAGATTTTTTAGGTTAAAAACGAGGAAGTATTACACAAAGAAAAATTAGACCATGATGAAACATGAAGAACAAAGAAATGTTGACACATGCGGAGACATTTATAAATATTAAGCTTAATATTGCAATGAGATGTGTAAGGAAATAAATATTCAGGAAGTAACAGATGAGAATTTATTGAAGAAATGATATAGGATATCGAATCATACACGAAAGAAAAAGCCTAGCGGCGAAAAGAACGAAAAACTACTGCCAATGAATTTCCGGATTAAAACTTCAAGATAAAATATTATAAAAAGATTAGCAACACACCCCGGCAATGTGGGAGACAGGCACAATATGAGCTCTATCACAAAACTCAAAATTTTAATTTTTAATATTTTTAGTCTTATTCCTTCCTTTATATTTTGCTCTAAAAAATATACCTCGCATGTTTCCCATTCATTTTATGTTGACTTCGTTTTCAACTTTATGACATCTATTTTATGTTACAAAGTGATGAAGTAATTCAAAGTGAACTGTCAAATCATATTTCCCGTTTCAAGGAACCAATTGTGGCGCTAAGAAGAAACATTGCTGCCATGTGATTAATTCTAGTATACCAATATACTCGTAATAACTGATATTATAATCTATCTGAGTTAACTGAGCCGAGTATTAAACAACGTTTCTAATAACAAAAAGGTTTGAAAGTACGCAGTGACAGAATTTGTCAATATGCATCAATACTTTGAAACTAACAAGAATTTAGCAGTTTATGAAAACGTTTGTGTGAAGCGTTTGATTGCAAAGAAAAGCGCTCAAAAATGAGTAGATTTTTTAGGTTAAAAACGAGGAAGTATTACACAAAGAAAAATTAGACCATGATGAAACATGAAGAACAAAGAAATGTTGACACATGTGGAGACATTTATGAAGGAAATGTGTATCTTCGTAATTGCTCATTGTAAATAGCAAAAACGTCTTGCCCTGCAGTTGACGGTAAATGCAAAATCATCAGAGAATTTTCTGATGTTGAAAAGTTAATATTTATTATTCAATTTGTAACGTTTTAGAGAATTTTATCACCATATCCTGCGAGAAAGATGTGGACTTTGTGGAAATTGTTATGGAACATTCTTACAATATTTGTAGGAATTTTAACGGACGAAATAATCAGATCTATTAGAAAATGTCCTACACGCGTGAACAAGGTGACACTTTCTCGAATCAGATCTGAACACACCAAGCTAACTCACTCACATCTGTTAAATCACACAGCTCCCTTACAATGTAAATCATGCAACGAACAGTTGTTAATTATCCTTCAGTTATGCACAAAATATATCAATAAACGCCATTCAATCCTACAGACTGATAATCTTGAAAATATTTTATACTCCAGTGACTGTCAGGATACAATATTAACATTATGTGAATTATTAAAAGTGTATAACGATTTATAAGTCTCTGTCAATTGTAAATTACTATTTCATTCTTGTTTAAACTGTACTTTCACTATGTAATTTCAATCCTGTTTTAATTATAGAATAACATGTATTCTTGCAGTCACTAATAACCTAGTTGTTGATGCGACTTTAAATAAAATAAATGTTTAAAAAAAGAAGAGGTGGGAAGTGTCAAAAATCGTCAATGCGCGTCACTCGCATCATTGAGGAAACGTGTCGTCGAAATTGCTCAACGTAAGTAGCAAAGTCGTCCCGCACTGCAGTTGACGGTAAATCCGCGCGCCGCGCTTCTAACCGATTTCCCACGATTACTCCACCAAGACGTCGCCGGCGCGGTCCCTCCCGAGGCGCCAAGAGCCTTAGGGCGTAATTCCAGCAGACGCGGGGAAGCGAAAGTCCGGGCGACAGTTTAAAAACTGCCAAGTGTTTGTCGGGTTGAAGCGATTAGCGCGTCCGCCGTAGGCAGGCGGCGGAGGCGGGGCGGGGCGGGGGCGGCGACAGCCGTCGCGTCGCATCGCAAGGCGGTGCGTTACGGTGCGGGGGCGGGGGGAAGGGGGCCGCTGCCGTGAGCGGCTTAACTCCCTCTCCCGCCGCCGCCGCAGCGCCCGCGCGCCGGTAACGCCCGGGCGGGCACACGCTGCCGTGGGCCCGAATGAGGCGCAATCAATACGCAAGCCCCGACACCACGCGCTGGCAGCCTCCGGCGTCGCCGCCCCCGCCGCACGTTGGAACGCTCTACGATGCAGCGGAGCGTGCACCCACTATTATCCCCGCACGATTTCTTGAGCCCTCATTTCGCTACATACGACAGGAGTGGGAGTTTTCATTATTTTGTTGACATGACTATTATATGAAATTGTAGCTCGTTTTTCGATGCCAAATAGTTTCTATTACCTAGCAAACATTTCTGGTCATCAGAAGTTGCCAACAATTTCTAGCGGCCGGCTGCTCTGATTGGTAGTTTTCTCTGGTTTCTCCGATCAACATCAGGCGAATGCTGGAGCAGTACCCTAACAAACGGGCCTCGGACCGCGCGCGATCTTTTCTTCCTCCTCCTTGTCCTACCCTCACCCTTTGCACACACACACACACACACACACACACACACACACACACACACACTTACACTAACATGCACTACACTACCACATATTCCGGGAGGCCTGTCGGGAGCTTGTCCCGACTGGGGTGGTGCCCCGCTGGTGGGAGAGTCCTGGTTAGAGGGAAACCCCACTAGCCGACGGTAGGTCGGCGCCGGATCTCGCCATCCGGCGGGGGAAGATCACAGCCATCTCCCGAGAAAAAACATGCACTACACTAACGGGACTAATGACGAAGCAGTTGACAGCATGATTTCTGACGAATAAACGAGGAATATTTTGGTACTTAACAGTGCATCAAAAGGTCCGGTAGCGAAATGATGAGTGACTGTTACTTCCTCTTTGAATTTCTCCCAGGACTGCAGAGCACCGCTGCGTATGCACACATCAACATATATTGCGTCCGATATCCACGATTTCAATTGGAAGATGGTAGCGCTGCTGCAAATCTGATCGAACGAGGAGAAGTATTACGTCTAAAATACCCCTTGCCAGCAGAAATTTATGCCCATGGAATGAGAAGTATTTTACACATTTCTGAGAAATGGTAAATCCCCGTTTTAAATTTGAATCAAAGAAGTGGTTACATTAGATTACTCCAAATTTGCCTGAAACCCAACTTTCTATACTTGAGATGAGTCTATTCCTAGTCTTTTAAAAGTTGAGTTAAATTTTGTGTTGTTTACAATTTTCTATTCAGTGATTTGATGAATTGTTTATCCTTTCATCTGAAGTATTCAGAGAGCAAACATTTTGTTTTCAACTTGTAAATATTGATATTTATAACGGAAAACTTTAATATTGTGTCAAACACTCTTTGATCATTAGCATTAGCAAATATAATGATAAATGTGCGATAATAGAAGCAACACGATTCACTAGTATAATCGAGGAGTAGCATTTCAACAAAGCATGGCAACAAATGTCTCCAATTCTTAGTGATAAAAATGAATGAATTATGAATATACAATTTTCTTCTCTACTGGCAACGGTCGCAGAATTCATAAAATGGTTCTAGCTGATTGGAAAGAATGAAATTGCAAAATATATATGCACGAAACATTTATATTTCCTGGAATTTTCAACGACTGGCTCTTTCACCAATCGACGTTTCGTGATTTTCCATTTTCTTAAGTCACGGTTGTATTTGAACGTCTGTTCATGTAACATTTACGATTTGACACATTTATTATTTGTGCTTCGTTTTCACTTGAAGAGCGAAGCCGTTTAATCTTCCAACCAGTTACTCTGCGTACAGAACGTATTACGTAAAAACGGAAAGACGAATAAAAAAAGAACCAAAAAAGGAAATGGAAAATACTAAAAAAAAAAAAACGCTCCCTCAAGTGTGCGTCCTGAGCCCGCCATACTCCCCTTCGAAAACATCAGACATCTGCGTCCAGCGACCAACGGAGCTTAAGCCTAAGAAGCTCTGCCGTAAATAAAAGAAGGGGAGCGGGTGAGAAGGTAGGAGTTGAGCGATCAAAGGCATTAGCGTTTCAGCGGCGTTTAAATATTCACCGGCACTTGGCAGGGCCTGCGCGGAGGGCCACCGCCTCGCCCCCCCCTCCCCCCTCCGTCGAGTCACGTGGTCGTCAGCCTCCTCCCCCTGCAAGGGCTCTGTGAGATACCATTGAAAACGATGAGAACACATTTTTTCCCCTAATAAATATGTACCGACCTTTTACGCAAAAGCAGGGGATTTTCTTGATGGGAAGGTGCCATGAAGGAAGAAATAAATCGGTAAAAAAATTCTTCTTTCTCTTCTGAAATACATTCGCATTCATGTTTTCTATAATTTCTTATCAGTTTATTTCTTTGTTACTATCCAAATGTATGTCACATTGTTTACAGACATTTTGAAACTGCTGGAAATGCTCGTAATATATAAATATTAAGTGATAAATTTGATTTCTTCTAGAAAAATGGTGTTATTTCTTGTGAAGATAAACTTCGTTCCATTTACAATATAACGAATCCCATAGTGTCGCATTGTAAATATCTTTATTAGTTAATTTAGCCCGTAAATAACGATAAGAAAGACATTTACCATGTTCCCGCAAATTATGCATGTAGAAATGAGAAGTTTGGTTGCAGTGACCCAAAGTTAGTTGATAACTTGTCGAGTTTTCTCGTTCGTAAACACATATTTTACATTCTTAACAAATTTATTTTTTTTATTTCGTAGGTATTATGTTTTAAAGCGTTTTGCAATAGCAAGGCAGAGGTGTAATCAGGTTGGTTCTTTTTTACTATCTTTGGATGTGTTAAACAATATCTACACATGTGATGTCCGACTGTTCCTCTAATTGAATATGAGGCCTAAATGAGAGTAAATCATCGATGAGACATCTATAAATATGTAGTGTCCCTAGCGGGAACTAAGTTATTGTTTCCCGCCAGACTGAAACTTTATAGAGTAGGGGCGAATTGCAGCATTTGATCAGCACCTGATCAATGTACTTCTTGGCCTGGTTCGAATTTGGAGTGGAGTGCAGAGCAACAGAGCTAACTCTACGCGCGAAAGAGGATGTGGCCAAAACCTCGGATCGTCATTGGTTTCGTTCATGGCGGTAGTAGCAGCAAATTATTTATTCGTTCCATAAATAGTTTAGTTATGATACAAAACGCGAAGATGTGTTCAAGACGTCTGTGAATTCGGCGCGCGCCTGAAGGTTTTGAGGCCCTGTGTGCGGCCCATCGACACGGCAGAGGCCCCCTCCCCTCCCCATAA
The DNA here is from genome assembly GCA_011170035.1 of Teleogryllus occipitalis. NCBI lineage: Eukaryota > Metazoa > Arthropoda > Insecta > Orthoptera > Gryllidae > Teleogryllus > Teleogryllus occipitalis. Next base: position 10,729 of record BLKR01016871.1, read on the forward strand.
CGGATCCAAAGGGGGAAGGAAGGCCACACCCCCTCTCAAAAGGCCTAGATTTTTCGTGTGTTACCTTCCTTTATTCGGCAAAATTGATTGAAATATTTATGTTAGAATTATGTAATTATTTAAAAATAATATTGTATATCATTATAATACTATCATATATTCATTACAAAAAGAATATACAATAATAAGTGTTTATTATTTAACAAAAATCTATTATGTCCCCCCTTCCTCAAATGATCGGTTAGATCCGCCCGTGCCCAAAACAGGCATTGCTTCGAACTCATATTCTCCCATTATACTCTCACAAGGATTTGCAAAAAATACTAATTGAAAAATCATGAGAGCTTCTGCAATTTTATTTAAAATTTAAAGTTCGGAGCGCAGTGTAGTAGCGAAAGGACTATATATTGGCAGGAAAGGAGCCGCTGGGCGGATCACCACAACTGCGAACTGTCTTCGTCCGGCGCGAAGAAGCCGCCGAAAGAAGCTCATGTTTATACTTCGCATCGGGTTCGCAGTCTTATGGGTTTCCCAACTCTCGTACCATCGATTTTCTTCCTCTCCGGAGGCCAACTTTTAACTCAGTTCTGCGTTACAAAATGGCCGAAATACTTTCGCTTCTCGACTAAACCTGCTCCCTCAGGTATCGACCTGATCATTTTGGCTCATAAAAATGCTCGCCTCTTCAAACTTCTGAGAGGAGGGAAGTAGATAGAGGAACGAAAGCGGAGAAAATGGCGAGGGGAGTAAGGAGCCAATGGTGGAGGAGAGAAAATGTATAATATTTGCATCAGAATACGAGAGGAGCGCCGTCTTTCGAAGAGGAACGGAGCGGGGGGCGGGGGGAGGGGGCAGTTAAGCGGGCAGGCGCCCCCGAAGGGCGTGGCAGCGAGGGGGGCAGGGTGGGGGGCGGGGCACTTCGCTACCTGCGGCAGTTGAGGGAGCCGTAACGTTGAAAGGTGGGACCGGAGACTGCGCCGCGCCGCGCCGCTCCGAGCCGCGGAAAGCTACCTCCTCTGGAAGTTTGATCTCGCTGTACCCATGAAATATTAATAAAGCATTCTAAAGTTTAAAGTGTCTCCCAGGACAAAGCAATTATGTATGCCAGGGAGCTGAACTCCGCTGCAAGTACTTTAGCGCTGGGGAGTCTGCTGGGAGCCGTGCGACGGAGACGAACGACGGAACACGCGCGCCGCAGAGCCCCAGCGGCCGCTGGACCAACTACAGATCAGCGCAATTATGTCCGCCCCGGCGCCTGCGCCTGCGGCCTCCGGGGTTTCCCTTCCTCCTCTTACGCCCCCGCCCCCACCTCGCCCCGAGGCGTCGTTTGCCTTCTGGCGCTGTTCGCCCTTTCGCCCTCGGCCTCGCTCCGTCGGGCGAAGCGAGCAGCTCGCACAACTTATGTTTAATATCCTACTGCTATCAGCACTATCATCATCATGATCATTATTATTACTATTATTTAAGTATTATTAAATTTTTGTTAAATTATTATTAAATTACTGCCGACCTGGATGGCCGAGGTGACTAAGAGCGAGTACCGACTCAGCGCTCCGGTCCGAAGAGTTGCGGTTTCGAGTCCCGCCTTGGGCTTGGTTGTGTGTCCCTTGACTTTGTATGTCTTGTCGCGGAGGGCCTCGCGTTCTGCTGACCCCAGATCAGAGGAGCCCGCAAGTGTATTGGTTTAGTGTATGGTCGAATATGTGTTACATCAGGACGTAAAGGGTGACCAACTGTTGGCCGGATAAAGCCCTAGAAAAAAATTGTTAAATTATTAAATTATGATTTAATCATTATTAAAACATTATTAAATTACTATTGAATTATGCCTCTGGCAAGGCTCATGGGCAGCGTACTAGCTTCTCGTGCTGTGGCCCCGAGTTCGATTCCCCGTCAAGGCAAAAATTGAGTTGTGGCTTTCCTTTAAAATCGTCCCTGTTTCTGTAGTTGTGTGACGAAGAAAAGATTAAGCAGGCTGATGTTCCTAGTTACTGTAAACAGAATACGTCATGTTCGCCTCATGTCGCTCTTACCCTCAAGCATGGGAATTTAACTAGGACCAGGCATGGGGGACACCGGTAGCTGGCCAGCGAAGTCGGACTACCGACCCAACAACGCCAAATTTATACATTATTTATTATTATTATTATTATTATTATTATTATTATTATTATTTATAATTATTGATTATTATTATTAATGATAATTATTATTAGTAGTATTAATATTAGTCTTATTATCACTAGTAGTCATATTACTATTATTATTTACTTTTTACTTCACAACGATTTTCTGACACCTCTAAATAAATTTTTCTTAGTCCATACCCAAGACTTTTAGGGCACGATGATCATCGGAAGGCCATTTGTGATCAACACTTACATTCACTGGAAAGAAAACAAACACTCATGTCTAGGACAAGACTGAGATTTAAAATCATTTCAACCTCTTTTCAGTTTCAGAAGACACTACCTGACTTCATTTCTGTGCTATTGACGTGAAGACAAGATGGGAGGGAGATTGTATTGGGAGAAAGATGAACTCCGGGTTGATTATTAAAAGTGGTTTATTTTGAGCTCTTGTTGCCAGTTCGGTTTCATCCTAACAGAGGCTACGCAGCCCAACACTCGGTCGGTTGTCGCCATGAGGAGGGTGGGTGAAGGCTGATAGGCTGGTGGTGGGTCCTCGGTTCGGCACGGCGTCGATTCCCATCTCGGTCAACCCGAAGGGAACCGTAGAGTGAGACGCCGGCGATCTCTACCGCACTCACGAAGAACGGAAAACAAGCGACAATTTTTGAGGCCGTACGCAGCATTTTAAAAAAAATGAATTTTAATTGTTGTATGGAACCTAGTTAAACTGAAACTAGTGAGAACCCGTCAAAATTTGACGGTGAGATCTGAGATGAATGTAAAATACTGTGCCCAGACTAATGTTCACAATATATTGCGTTGTTTGGATCTTCAGGGTATAACGAAGATATTTTGTGATGTAGAGTTTCCAAAATTTTGAACATGTATGGCCCATGACCGGGTGGCAATGCAATATCGGCACCAAATGGCACAAAAGAAAGTGCATTATTATACTGACGAATATTACTTCTAAAGTTTTTTGATGTGTCACCACCTATAAACAACTTTGATTTCTTCTGGCATATTGCTGGAAGGTAAACTTATTTTCCCATTTAAGCAACACAGAGTAAACTCGTTTGCAGAATTTCTCTCACATGGGAAGTGCAAAGCAGAACAAAACTGACATTTCATAGACAACGACCCAACAGGGAAAGAAATGATCTCACTAACACGAAACCTACGCTGACTTTCTCTTTCCCTGTGTCCACTTAATGTACATTTGCGTCTTTTGGGGCGCGTGGGCAACGATCGACATAACCTGTGTACAACTTCACTGCTCACGTACAACCGAGCAAAACCCACTGTCCGAATGTTCTCTACAAAATACACCACAAAAGCAAATACATGCAAACTGTCAACGCCACAATGCAATTATTACACTGAAACAAAACCTTGACGAATTGTAAATAAATCTCAACAATCAAAACAAAACATCAAGCAGCGCCGCCATGAAGCAGTTTTGGAAGAAAACAATTGACTATTGATAAGCGTTCTATGAAAGAATGATTTAATTAATTAATTTACACCGTAAATGTTGGTGAATCAACACAAACAATATCTGATAACATATCTATGGATCACATTCTTTCATATAAAGGAAAAAATACTACAATCGGTTCAGTAGAAGCTCTAAACGAAGCCATGGCAGAATACCTTATTTTTTTAAATATATAGATATTATATCAAGATTTCATAATAGTTAATTGTTCAATGCTTTCTGTAGTATTTTACATATTAACTTTAGGTATAGTGTTAATATTTGTAAACAAGAGTAGTTTGGTATTCTCTGAAATGACTTGCGTGTCATGACATCCATTTTATATTTAAATGCCATTAAATTTTTATGCTTTTGCCTTTATCGAATCAACGTTTTATAATCCTCTATAATATTTTGAGTATCACTGTTTTGGATAATGAGTGAGAACTATATGCTGCAAACTACACGTTTTAGAATAAGCGGCTTACCGACGCCAACGATATTTTGTTGATAAACATTAAAAACGGAACAAAAGAATTCCAACTCTCGTGATCTCGTTAGCCTGCTTAACAATAATACCACTACACATTTAACACACGGAGCATTTGTGTAAAATACGTGTTTAAGTTATTTTCTACTCTTACCACTTAATTAACGTAAATGAATTGAAAGAAGAAATTTTCATGTTTTTCTCTCATTTGTTTTTCAATATGAATTTGCGCAAAATATATTAAACGCAGCAAAAAAATTTGCCTAACATGATTCTCAATGATGTATAATGTAAACTATTTTTTTCTTGAAAAATTTAACTTTTTCTCTTCACCTGTAGACATGCCACTACACAGGGTCGTGTCACACGTTATTGTTGAAAATCTGTTTCATGACGTGGAGTCATTCCAATCCCTTCTCTGCAGCGATAAGTAATCCTCGGAATGTCGGTGCATCACAGAATCACACAAATCGTTGCCGCACAATAGACCGAAAGGGAGATAAACGAAGCTTCAAAGCGACCAAGTCCTATCATCTCGGTTACCAGGTGCATCCATAGACAACAGCCTCCGAGAGGAGACAAACAGCAAGAACGACGAACAATGAGGTTCGATTTCACATCATTTCCTCACAGCGCAACGTTTGTTCCCGCAAATTTCCCTGCGCTGCGTCACCGTGCCCCGCCCCGCCGCACCCCGCCGCCCCCCGCCCCCCACCGTTCCCGCTGCCCCGCCCCGCGCCGCCGAGCCCTGCCTCGCCTCGCACGCCAAGCCCCTCCCCGCCCTCCCCGCCCTCCCCTGCGCCTCACCTCCCCACCATCCCCTGGCCTTCCCCGTCCCTCCCTGCCCTTCCCGTATCGTCCCTTCCCGTCTTCCCCGACCCGTTCCGCCTCGCTTCGCCCCGCCCCTCCCCTCCCCGTCCCGTCCCGTCCCGTCCCGTCCCGCCTCGCCTCGCCTCGTCGTTTCGTCACGCCGCGCCACGCCCCGCCACGCTTCGCCTCGACTCGTTGCGCCTCGCCCCTCCCCGCCCCGCCCCACGCCCCCGCTCCCGCCCCGCGCCGCATTGCCCCATTCCTCCTCGCCTCACCCACGCCCCGCCCCGCCCCGCCCCGCCCCGCCCCGCCCCGCGGATTTCCAGGCTATTGCCTGTTGGTGCGCGTTCAGTCAGCGCATTTCCACCCGACAGGTCGCGGGTGCCGCCGCCGCCTGCTGACGTATGCGCGCAATCTCTCAGCGCCACGCACAAAAGCGCACAATGCACCGCGCAAGAAACAGCGGCCACGCGCGCCGCGCCAGCCCAGCCCAGCCGTCTTCGCAGCCGCCCACTTTTTGTCGCCGCGTAATGAAGACCGGGCGCTGCTCGCCAAGTACTGCTTCATTGTTTCTATTGTGCGTATGTTAAACCTGATGACAGTTACACTGCAATTGTCATAAAAGGCGAGTGTTTTAGCTTCCCGCGCGTACAATTCCGGAATTTTTGTTGCTTTTCTCCGCTAGACATACTGTGGAAATTACTTTCCAGAGGGGGTATCGTAGTGTTTAGCAGGACGAGTGAGTTCCTTTTCGCTGCTTTACTGTCGACAATTCCTTTTTCTCGAACAATCGCCTCAACGTGTGTAATTTCTCCGTTTTTCACTTGTTCGCCTCGAGCCACTGCTGTGGAGGGGCGCTCCAGGAGGCGTCAAGAGAGGTGAATGAGCACAAAGCGCTACGCTATACAAAAGCGTCCGAGTAAATGAAAGTGTGATTCGTGTGGTCCACGTGTTGCAGACGTTGAAGATTCGTTGACGAAAAATACAATTCTTCAAAACAGGATAACACAACAGCTAGAAAAATATATTGTACAGTTGTCAAAATTAGAAAAGGAAAAAGTGTTTAATAAACTGGTAGGACAACATTTGCTGTTGTCTGAAATATCAATTGTTTAGTTAAAGTTAATTGATATTTTAACCAAATAATAAGTTATTTTAAATAGTTACCAGAAAAATATTTTGCTTCATTAATTTTTAAATATTTCGAATTAAACATTTTAACGTTTTCGATTTGCCGCTCCTTATTTATTTTATAAAACAATTTCGATGTATTATGTACATTTATTTTATTCCACTATAACAATTTACAAGACAAATGTCAAATGATTGGTCCATTTCCCGCATCGGGACGCGTCCCGTTCACAGCATGTAGAATCTGCAACTGTATGTGAAATTACTTGATATTATGTGAAACTAATTACTTGATATTATATGCGATTGAATTTCTAGTGTACCTCTCTGCTCGGTATAAAGTCAAATAAGAGTAGTTTATATTGACAAGGGTGTATTGTATTGTTATCAATTATAAGGAGCCAGGACAAGTGACGGAGGATAACAGTTTTGAAGAAAAAGATATATGACAGGCTTAATATGGAAATGGAAAATAATGAAGAGGGTGGGGGTTTAATATGCGAGAGGTCTCGCACGGGTACGCTAGTAATAATATCAATAATAATAATAATAATAATAATAATAATAATAATAATAATAATAATAATAATAATAATAATAATAATAATAATAATAATAATATGGGCAATGCGCCTGCTCTTCCGTCTAACCACCAGTAGTGTCTCCTCACTCTGCGCCTAGGGCGTTGGCAGTGAAGTGTTAACACCCACCCTACTCTTTTCGCTTATATATTTGGAGTAAAATTGAATTAAATAAAAGCCTTATTTATTTTAAATTATAATATTGGAAGAATGAGGAAAAATTACTCGAAAAATAAGAATGAGGGTGTTGTATTTTTTTTATTGCAAAGATTGGAATAATACATTTTAAAGTGTTAAAAAGACATGCTCGACGCTTTTCCCATTCTTCGGTTCTCGTTTTAAAAATTAAATTCTGAAATATTACCACGTTAGGACATGATCGCCCATTATCAATTACGTGATTCTCTTTCTCATGCGAAAGGGAAGGAGAGGAATTATTTAAAAATATTGTTCCACTTTTTCACTATCCTTATCAAAAAATAACACTTAAGTTCATCCTTATAACTAAATAACGCTAAAGGCTGCAACGTGCAACGGAGACTATCACAATCACGGACGCTCGCTCTCTCCAGCAGGCCGTTAAATCGAGAGCATTGACACGCTTTGTCCTTGAGTGATGGAATGTCGCGCACATGCGCTGCCGCCTCCAAATCAACGTCCTGAAGACGTTGGAGGCATTCGCCAAAGCCCTGAGCTGCGATCGCACACTGTCTGCTTTGCATGGACGCGTTGGTGCCGATCAATGACGCCAATCGCACGAAGTCGGAATAAATGAAAACAATCTAAATGAAGTCGAACGAAGAAATGATTCTTTTACATTTCCTTGGGCATTAACATATGACTTGCACACCCAACGAAAACGCGCTGCTAACCACTCGGTTGAATATACATTTACACAGAGTGGAAGTATTTAAGACGGGGGAGAGGCGAGCGGGGATGCACAGCGCGCGAGGGGGCGTGGCGGAGGGGGCTCAGCCGATGAATATTCAGCAGGTATGTGACGGCCGAGGGCGGAGGCGTCGCGCCGCCACATTTGGGGCGGAAGGGGTGCGCGGGGGCCGCTCACTCTTTTGGGGGAGTGACAGACTGGGAGAGAGTGAAAGTGAGAGAGAGAGGGAGTGAAAGTGAGAGAGAGTGAAAGTGAGAGAGAGTGAAAGTGAGAGAGTGAAAGTGTGAGAGAGAGAGAGGGAATGAGAGAGAGTGCCCGAGAGAGTGAGCGAGAGAGTGAGCGAGAGAGTGAGCGAGAGAGTGAGCGAGAGAGTGAGCGAGAGAGTGAGCGAGAGAGTGAGCGAGAGAGTGAGCGAGAGAGTGAGTGAGAGAGTGAGTGAGAGAGTGTCCGAGGAAGTGGCTGAGAGAGTGACAGAGTGAGAGAGAGAGAAGAGGGGGAGAGAAAAGAAAATAGATTTCCGAAAGCACTGCCGTTTTTATTTATAATCGATTATCCTTGAAAAGAAATAGAATTGGAGAATTCTTTAACTAACCGTGAGGACAAAATGGACGAGGAAAATAACATGATTTTTTTAAAACCAGAAGCCTTCGTGAATTGCTCAAATTTAATAAATGTTTCTGACATAAGTCAAATAGAGATATTTACGTATATTCTCTGAAATATTAAACGAATATTTTGTTTCCTGTTTAGATAGTTTTACTACTTTCGCAATTTTAATGATTTGCACAGCGCCAGCTAATTCTTATTTTTTCTGGCAACAATC
>BLKR01016872.1:0-19060 GCA_011170035.1 Teleogryllus occipitalis
ATTCTGTCTTTGAAATCGTGAAATACGAAAAGTGTGATCACTAAAAACTCAAATGCATTATGCATGTTTCAGTACGAAGTTTGAGTGTGCTTCAACCACTTTTTTCACCTATACGAAAAAATCAAGGTATCAATGCATTGCACCGATGATCAGGGATTCCTTCAAATTACCACTCCTATCTACATGGGTTACCTCCGTTCCTCTCTCCGCTCTCAGTAGACAAAATTCTTCTCCCTCCCCTCCACCTCTCGCAGATAGACGGCGCGAACGGGTGCTGTACATACGGCGTTCCCACATTAGAGAGCATGTACCGTAGCTTTACATAAAATATGGCCCCCGTTTTCCCAGCAGACTGCGAAAGTTCAAACTCCCCGTGTTGGAGGAGTGGCGCGCGTCTTGTGTGCAGGTGTTTCCCGCCAGAGTTTGTTCGCACGTGAACTGTCTCTTGCCAGAAGGCGCCTATATCTGTATACATCAAGGGTCACGCTGTAGAAGGGTGTCGGGACTCTAAACAGAGGAATGGCAAAATATATTTCGGATTTTCCTCTTTAGATATGAATCCAGATGTGGCGATATGATTTGAAGCGAAATAGAAGTGTAAGATAACTCTTGGCGCAATAAATCTTAGGCAATTTCTAGTAATACCTTTTCCTCAGTATGTAATTGAGGTCTGTAAATTAAAATACAGGAAATAATTTGTCGTGAATTATATTGGGTCACGAAAAAAATAAAAAAATAAAAAGATTATGAATTCCTCTATATTCCCGAGAAAATAATGGATGATCTTGTGAGAGATGAAGATTAAAATGTCACCTTTTTTGGAAACTCACATTGGGGGCATGCCGAAAGAAACTCTCTACTCATGTTCATTCCCAAAGAAAGCCGAAAGAAATTCATTGATTGATCCTTCACTCTTGGGGTTGGTTTATTTTTTTACGTATTTCCTGAATTATGAATAACGATGATTCAAATATGGTCGTTTCCTTTGCCTTATATCAATCTTCCACTATCAAATTTTAAAAACAGATTTGTCTAAAACGAAATTCTAATCCTTATCTTTCCGCATTGAGATGTTACTGGGGCATCTAGTACATAGGACGGCAACGACAGCAAAAAAATCTACATTTGAGTAACAACGCTCTAATCATTTGGGCCTACCCCTTATTTTTCTGTGTTTTTTTAAATGCAGTGCGTAAGCGGAATAATTTAATAAACTAAATATCATATTTCTTTGTGAATTGTTGATGAGAGTAAATAACGATTTGATGTAATTAAAAAAACTTTCCTTTATTTAATAATTTGTACAATTTTTTATTTTACGACAAAAAATGGTTTATTAACTCGATCTAGTATTGTTCTCTTTGTAAAACCAAATAAAATGTATGTTTGAAGAAACTTTGAAATTTTTGTGAATGTGTTTGTTTGAATTTTTCTGAATGAAGCAGTGTTTAGTTTTTTATGAGATGCACTGTTTACAAAAATATTACACAAACAATTAATATCTCTTGAAAATATTCATGTTTTGTGTTTCAATAAAGAATTCAACAGGTGTATTTCCATTCAATATTATAAATACGCAATCAAAAACAAATTTAAAGTTGCAGGTGGTTTAAAAGCAGCTGAAAACGTACCCCGCGTCCTAGATGCTACCATTTGCGTACGAAACTTCGGCTTTTATAACGTGGCGCGTGAGGGTCTAGTCGTCACGATGGAATATGGCACGAATTTTTGCTTCTTCCTCGGTCATGCCTCTAGATGTCACATAATCGCGACCTATGAAGAGTGCTGCAGATGAAGCGACATCTAGCGGCACGACAGAGACGCGAAAAGCCGTGCCGTATTCTATCGTGAAGACAAGTCTCTCACGCGCCATGTTATAAAAAGCGAAGTATAGGTGCAAGGTCCTTCAAGAGATGCAACATTGCCAATATAACATCTATGACTGGAATGACATATCGATGTTAAAAAAGTTAAAAAACCAACGATATTTAAAAAAAATTAAACGTTGTAGATGACAATTACGATGTAAATACCGAAACAAAAACCAGAAATAATAACAATTTACAAAAATACTTTTATCAGATCGAATATATAAAAAGTAATAGACTTCATTCATTCATGAAAACTCTGAGTTATAAGAAGTACCGTATTATTTTCGATGTATTGATAGTTTTCAAAATATGCATACTTTACTTACAATACAAGAAGCGTCGCAAAACTTTGAGTTAAAATTATTTGGAAGGGGAGTTCCTCTATTTCGTTAATCTACGGCTCTGGGGATTACTTATACTCCCCCCCCCAGTTTAACACTAAATACCATACTACAGTGGATAACTCTAAACCAAGATGTATTATTTTACCTGGTTCCTGGAGCGGGACATACATTATAAATAATACACAACAGCTCATGATGTTCAGTCCGTATATTCTGCACGTAACGACTTCATATTGGCAATACATGCCTCTGACGACATCTCATGATCGCGCCACTAGGCAGCGCTAATAGTACACTTAAGACAAGTAACACCCAAGACAAGAGAAGAGAATAGCATTCTGTTATTAGACAAAATATCGAGAGATATAACTGCTTGCCATTTGTCTCGCTAGGGACCTACCCTATGTCACCTTGGTTTAAAAAAAACGTACAATTGACAAACAAATGAAAAGTTTCACAGCTTCTTTTGAACCCAATCTTTTTTCATTCAGAAATAAAACGAAAACACATTCTGAATCATCGATATTTTTAAAAAATCGACTTCAATAAATCGAAATTAAGAAAATCAACTCTCTCATACAAACATAGATGTTTTCAAAATATGTTTTTATAACGGCGAGAACAGTGGCCCGGCGTGTCGGATGCCGGAGGTCGCGAGCTGGGCGTGGGGCGTGGCGCGCCCCGCTTTGCGCGGGTCAGTGTCAAAACATGATTTTAAAATTATTGGGAAGGGGAATTCTTCTATTTCATTTTCCTTAACTACAGCTCTGGGGATTACTCCCCCCCCCTCGTTCAACACGAAATACTATAGTACAGTGGATGACACTAAAACAAGACAAGAGAAGAGAACAACATCCTGTTATTAGATCAAATATCGAGAGATATGTTTACTTGCCATTTGTCTCGCTAGAGACTTACCCTTTGGTTTGAAAAAAACACAGACATGTGAAAAGTATCACAGGTTCTTTTGAACCCAGTCTTTTTTCATTCAAAAATCTATATATATATAAAAGAAAGTCGTGTTAGTTACACTATTTATAACTCAAGAACGGCTGTACCGATTTGGCTGAAAATTGGTGAGCAGGAAGCTTAGAGCCAGGAGACGGACATAGGATACTGTTTATCCCGTTCGACAGCGTTCCTGTGTGACAACGCACGTTTTCGCGTGATTTCGCATTTTTCGCGTGAAGGTACTTAACTGAAGAGTGCAACCTATGCACCAAAATACAGGAACAATAATGAATGATTAATCTACTTAATTTTTTATTTGTATTTTCTAATAAACAATTTAACTTAATAAATTCCAAAATCTGCTTATTTATTGCCTTTAACAGCCGGTCCCTATGATTACAGCTTTGTATTTCTCTCTTAAACAAAAATCAATTTAAAAAAAACGCTCTGCGGCGTAATAGATTTTTAAATTATCTATTTAATATCAGTGCGTTTTTTTGAAATTCTTCTTTGTTTGAGAGAAAAACACAAATCTGCAATTGCTTTATTATCACGAGTGCAACAAGGATAGTACAGTTTCTCACAGTGAGTGCGACGCGAGAAAAAGATGGGACCGGCTGTTAAGGCGGAACAGAGTTCGCCGGGTCAGCTAGTAAAACATAAACACATTCTGAATCATCGATATTTTTAAAAAATCGACTTCCATAAATCTATATTAAGATAATCAACACTCTCATAAAAAATATCGATGTTTTGAAAGCATCGATATTTTTATAACGCCAAGCCCAGTGGCCCGGCGTGTCGGATACCGGAGGTCGCGAGCCGGGCGTGGCGCGCCGTGCGTTGCGCGGGTCAGTGGCGGCGGTGGCGGCGGCGGTGAGTCCCCGGAGAACTCGTCACCGCCGCCGCACGTACTCGCCGGCCGGCGCGCGCCGCGCTCAACCTGTTGCTGGCCGTGGGGGCGTGGCGTGCGCCCGCGCCCGCGCGAGGTCAGCGGGTCGCCGCGCCTTCCGCCTGCCCCGCGGCCACGCGACCTGCCGCGGACAAGGACCTCCAGCTTCACTCACTACACCCTCACTTTACTCACCTACCTTTACTCACTCCCTCACTGCCTTAACTCACCCCTCTGGGTACCTGGATGAAGTGATGGCAACTTTTACCAAAACATAGATGTTTCGATACATCGCTAAAGGGTTTTCGATGTCAATGAAAACGCCGACGAGAAAACATCGATGTTTTAATTATAAACGAATAAATATGCTGTATTCCTATCTATTTTTAATTACAGTACGTAAAAGGGTTATATTTTATTGTTTGGTTACCAGCATGTTAGTAGTATGTAAAAATTATCGAATGCAAAGAATAAAATTAACAATAAAGAACTTCGTGTTTTGCTATCGATTTCGTGTTTCACTGATCTCAAACAACATATAACGAATATAGAAAACAATAAACATAGGAAAACTTATTATAAATCATTATTTAATACTAAAAAAATGCAACCAACTTTCAATAAATAAAAACAACTTCCAAATTTTTGTACTTTATCTCTATGATCAAAATCAGACATTTTTTATGTCAGTTAGTCGGTCTTATTCAGTTAGTAGGTAGAACTAAAGTTATAAGTTAGTTAAAGTTGTATGAAACAAAAAAAGAATTTATTCTTGTACTCCTGTTAGGAACCTTGAGTTTTATATATTGTAACAAAAAAGAGTAAACAATTTTATAATAACTAGTTTACATAGAAAATTTAGAGAAGAATCGAAAAGAAACTAGATTATTTTCACATTATCGAATGTAGTGAACCTGTCATCTAATGAAGCAAAAATGCTTGTTTCCAGAGATTCGCTATAACCGAAGTCGATTAATTATTGCTTCCCGAGGAACAGTGCTCAGACCACACACTTTGCGTCTCTGAGTTTTGGGATTCAAATTTCGGTCGATCCTTGTGAAATTTGTAGACGACAAAGAGACTTTGCGCCAGTTTTTAGAGGTTCTCCCATTTTTATACCTCCAATTCATTAATGCTTCATATCATTATGATTTCCAATATCAGAATCTTTCTACTACGGAAAAGGTGGAGCATGAGGATGATAATAAAGAAAGTTAAGGCTATTCTCACTCTTGACACCACATCGTTCTCAAAATTCAAGTTATATATTATTCCTTCAAATTATCATTAAAAGTTTAAAAAATGTGCCCTAAATACACTGTGGGCAATTTTAGTTGGCTATTGAAAATATCTTAAAAATATATTAAAGTATCTAGATAGGATTAGCATCGTATGGTTGCAGATGACAAGGTAACAAATTGTAATTTTCATGTCATTTTCTCTTTTGTATTACGTAAACTTTTTAAGAAATTGACACAGATTTGGTCTCTTAAATGGAAGAATGTTTTTTCATTAGTACCCTGAAGTTCTTTAAAAGTTATTCTATATAGTTATTTGGATATCTTAGAATGTAGTATGAAAAAGTATTACTTAAAGACATTTGACTGATAAGAGCAAACATTGTAGCGTAGATGGAAATGACTTTCTTGTTTATGAATTTTATTCTGACCTATTTATAAAGAGCATTTAAGTACTTTTAAGCCCAACACTACACAGAAGAGCAAAGGAAATGCGATGTTCAAACTTTAATAGTCGCACAAAGTAGCTTTCAGTTCGTTGTTTCTCCGACGTTGTCTCATGTATATTTAAAACACAGAATCCTCTTTCGCAAAATACTTGCAATCTTAAGTAATCAACGAAAACTGAAAAAGATCTTCGTGGCGAGAGAGTCATCTGGTGGCAGTTTCTGGAGAAGTTGCACAGCAGGAAGAAGGACGTGATGAAAGTTGGGAACTGCCCCCGTGAATGTCATTGCAAGGAACATCCATGATCACCCTCTAGATATTCTTTTATCTTCTTTCTTTTCTACGAAATCTCTCATGTGGCATTCGCATGGCTCATCTGAGACCGAAAAGAGAATTTATCTCAGAAGGAAATGATCTCTGGCAACATCGACAAAAGACACTGCGACTGTTGCTCAGCAACCTTCAAGATAACACGAAGAAAATTGCCGTTTGCAAAATGGCTACTACAAATGAAACACATTTTTCACAAAACATAGTTTGAATACGGGGTTTCAGTACTTACTCTACCTCCAATACGATACATAAATTTCGACGTTATTGTGTTAATATAACAACTTACCACATTTCCTTAATAATAAAAACCTACATTATTACATTCAATCCTTTGATATGCGGTGCAGATAAATACTCTACATAGTTCTGGTCACCTTGAAATGGAGCGTAAAATGCAGCATAAATGTCACTGTCATATGGACATATTTACTTACAACCGACAGAGGGTATTTTTGTTTCATTTTTTTGTAATGTAGATACTAACATTCTCAGAATTAGCCGATATTTACCTTAATAATGCAAAACTTGTCATGTTTGCAAATATTGTTGCAAACGGCGAATTTTTGGCAAAGAAACTATTATTTCCGGGCTCTGGTAACGAAAATCTAGATAAATCCAGTTGTTAAATATAGAAAAAAATCTCTAATATATAGTGTAGCCAGAAGTCATGTTTTGCGGGTCCTTAATACCGAAAAATTGATTGACAGCAAAACGTCTGTCCGTCTGTGAACAACGCTAGTGGCTAAACCGTTCAGCCGATTTTCTCCAAAATTGATATTCCCCAATTGATCTGCCTGATCTCACAGCCGCTTGAATTTTAAACCGATATTTTAATTCTTGGAAGGTAATTTACATGAAGCCCCTGGAACATTTTCAAAATTTTCAACAAATGGCTCCGTTTGTGATTAAAATTTGTTACTGGATTGTGTGCAGGACGTTAAAGAGAACGGTGCAGATCTTATGTTTCTTAATAACCTTAATACTTTGAAAATTGTAAAAGTTCAAAATATTCCCACAAATAATATATTAGATGTAAATCGTTTTCCTTTATGAAACTTTGTTCCTTAAAGATAGATTTTCAAATGAGGTCAGATACAATTTTTAGAAAATTTGAGTATTTTTCGCGCAATTTTCGTGAAATATGGGTATTTTTAAATTTTACTTAAAGAATTCTTTTTCCAGAAAGGCATCAAATTCTTTAATTAAATTTTGACTGTGGATAGCGTTTAGATTTGTAATTTTGTAATTGTAGGAAGATGGCAAAATGTGTGAACATTCGAAAAATCAGATATTTCAACGAAAATGAGACCCGCACCACTTTTAAAGAGTTCTTTACGATATTCGAGAACAAAGTTTAATAAAAAATAAGCGATATTTAAAAAAATGTAACTTCTTGTCGAGGCAACATGTAAAAGTACCTCCAAAAATAAAAAATATTTATTCGAAACTCTCAGGGCTGCAGACGTACAAAATCTGCAACTAAATGTGAATGGGGACAGAAAGAGACAGACAGACAGACAGACAGGGAGAGAGAAACGCGCACACAGAGACAGACTATCTTAATAAAAATAATATGTTGACGAAGATGACCACTTTTATTTCTTCTCACAAGAAAGTGAACTACACCACATCAGAATTCCCACAATAGTTGTAAGGGGCTAGTGCTCGTACGTGTCAGGGCAGTTCAGATTATACCGTGGTTGCTGTAGCGTCTTTGGGTAATAAAGTTATATTAATACAAGTTTATTGTTCTTATTCATTAAACAATAACATAACATCTAGGGTATGACATGTGATGGGATATTATTATTCTATCTATATATTCTATAAAGAAACAACAACATATTTTCCGACGAAACGAAATTGGACTGCGTTTCAAGTTCTACAACTATTTTGTACGTAATAAAAATCTGCGTAAACGTACTTCCATGAATAGCGATGCAGTATCATATTTGTGAGTAATCAATGATTATGCAGATGTTTTAAAAACATTTGCATTTTTCTTTCTGTGGTCACATGGTTTTCGAAAGCATGAGTGAGTGAACGAATGAATTGGTGAGTTTATGCGTGAATGCAAGACTAATTATTTTATTGTCTACAAAATTGCATGCCCATGTACCAAGATTGCTGTGAATTGTAGCTGTAACGAGGAATTCTGCTTCATATACTAGTACGCAGTACACCTCCTTTGAGTTATTGCGCAAATACTCTCGACTGTTTTCGTAACTTTTTATCCGACTTTACATGACACGCAAACACTCCATTTTCATTCACTTCAGTGTGTTGTAACAAACTGCTGGAGTTCTTACTAATCGCGTATTAAACGTGAGAATGTCCCACAACAACAACAATATTAAGTGTTTTTCGTATTAAACAACTTCATACTTGAAACAAAAGACACAAAATATTAGTTGTTTTGCCAAATAAAAATACTAAAATTACCTTATTAATTCACCCATTATCTTCTTTCTATTCTCCATCATTTCATGGACTAAAAAATATCTACACGTTAAGTTGTTTTTGAATATTGTTTGGAAGAAACTGTCGTGAATGTGAATAAATATTATTACCTAAAAAGAGTTTCCTTTGGTGGAATGCCATGAAAACAAGGTTAATTTACCTAATAAACATTTTTATAATTGTACTATTAATATTATTACAACTAACAATAACTATCCTAAATCTAATACGAATTACTTGTATTCTGAATTGTTTGAATCTGATTTGTTTTGTACATTGCAATGTTCTTTAACTAACAGTCGACATGCGATGAGTCGTTTGTTGTTTATGTTGCTAAGGATGTTAAAACTCGTTGCTAAGGAAGTTAAATTTCTAAACATACAGGTGGTTATGAGAGCACTTAACAAACCTGTAGAGTTAAATGTTAAAAGGGGTTAAATACGCATGTGACCAATCTATATATATAAAGAAAGTCGTGTTAGAATTTTTATTGCATAACTCAAGAACGGCTGTACCGATTTGACTGAAAGTTGGTGGCGACTTAGGGCCGGAAGATGGACATGAATACTGTTTATCGATCGGCAAGCGTTCCTGTGTGAACGCACGTTTTCGCGTGATTTCGCATGTTAGCGGTCATTGCCTGTTGTAACCCATTGTTGTAACGCCGCACTGATAACAGAAGGCGATAATGATAGCCGCCTTTCGTTCGCCGTTATATCTATATATAGTCGTGTTAATTACACTATTTATAACTCAAGAACGGCTGTACCGATTTGGTGAGCAGGAAGCTTAGAGCCAGGAGACGGACATAGGATACTGTTTATTCCGTTCGACAGCGTTCCTGTGTGAGAACGCACGTTTTGCACGCGTTTCGCGTGATTTTGCGTGTGTTAGCGATTATTGTTGCCTGATGTTGTAACCCATTGTTGTAACGCCGCACTGATAGCGAAGGTGATAATGATAGCCGCCTTTCGTTCGCCGTTATCTATATATAAAAGAAAGTCGTGTTAGTTACACTATTTATAACTCAAGAAGGGCTGTACCGATTTGGCTGAAAATTGGTGACCAGGAAGCTTAGAGCCAGGAGACGGACATAGGATACTGTTTATCCCGTTCGACAGCGTTCCTGAGTGAGAACGCACGTTTTTGCACGTTTTTGCACGTTTTCGCGTGATTTCGCATGTTAGCGGCCATTGTTGCCTGTTGTAACGCCGCACTGATAACAGAAAGCGATAATGATAGCCGCCTTTCGTTCGCCGTTATATCTATATATAGTCGTGTTAGATACACTATTTATAACTTAAGAACGGCTGTACTGATTTGGTGAGTAGGAAGCTTAGAGCCAGGAGACGGACATAGGATACTATTTATCCCGTTCGACAGCGTTCCTGTGTGAGAACGCACGTTTTTGCACGTACGCAGTGCAACAAAGATAGTACAGTTTCTCACAGTGAGTGCGACGCGAGAAAAAGATGGGACCGTCTGTTACGGCGGAACAGAGTTCGCCGGGTCAGCTAGTAAACAATATATGACTAAACGAAGGAAAAGAGTTACAGTGGTCATTAAGTAACTTTGAAGAAATTTGAAGGATTCCAAACTGTCCGAAGATTTCTTTTCATCACTCTCCACATCTCCCAGCGCCTCCATATTCAACCTTGGACGCACAGCAGAACCGAACTTACGTATAAATTCACGCTTCCCTAAAGACAGATTCCGACCACCATAAATCAGCAGGAAATTGGCCTCATGATATATCCTCCATCATATCAACAATCATTCGCTGTAATTTCAATTTTCTTTCAAAAATAATTAAAATTTTTCAACATAAACCAAAAACATTGAACGCACCCATTCAGGGCACCCACAGTTAGGAAATAAACCAAACGTTATGTATGTTTCTATTCACAACCTTGAAAAACATGCATGTATGTATGTGTGTTGAATAGGAAGACAGCTAAAAAAGGGGGCTGAAAGTTCATCACGCGTGAGATCGAAGACGAAATTGCGCTGCGCCGAAACGGGAGCCGAAGGCTGCGCCGCGCCGACCGGATGTATCGACGAGACGACTCCCCAGTCGCTGAGCGAACGAGCGCGGACGGAGCTGCTGCTTCGGCGCCTGAGAGGAGGAAGCCGAGCGCCCGGGGAGGGAATCGGAGGCGGAGCTGACGGAAGCAGCGCGAAGGTGAGAGGTTTGTGAGATGGGAGGAGCGCGCTTAGGCAGCGACCGAAGCGAAGCGGTTCGGATTAGTGATGGCAAATTTTACCTAAACATCGATGCATCGCTAAAGAGTTTTCCATGTCGATGAAATCATCGATGTTTTAATTATACACCAATAAACATCGTATTTTCCTATCCATTTATAATTACAGTACGTAGAAAGGTATATATTTTATTGTTTGGTTACCAGCATGTTAGTTAATGCCTTATTTTACGTGGCGAAACTCGTCCGTCCAACCACGCAAATTTCACTACGCTCCTTTCACCACCTAGCGGAGAAAGGAGGTATTATCTTGGGCGATGAAACAGGCGGAACTCAGTTTTGCTCAGAGGCTTCATTTAGGCTTGATCTTTTACTTGCAGTAAATCTACTACATGGGACAGCGGGCTTTTCTTCCCCTCCAAAGGAAGGCGTACGAAGGATTTTTTCGCCCTTAAAAATCCACGGCTTCGATTGGGTTTGAACCCGCAAACTCGGGTATAACAGTCCGATACGCTAACCGTTATACCACCGAATCCGCATGTTAGTAGTATGTTAGTAAAAATTATCGAATGAAAATAATAAAATAAACAATAAAGAACGTTTCGCTACTTTACCCTTTAGTCATTTCCTTTCACACACCATCGATGTAAAACCACCCAAAAAGTCCCTCAGATTGCACAGGCACAAATTCCCTAGTTCGAATTCAGGGGCAAGAGCCGGAGCAGGGGCGAATGCTGGAGCAAGAGCGAAAAAACGAGCACACCTGCGGGGGCGGGGGCGGAGCAGAGCAAGGACGTCGAAACGCGGTGCGACGTGGGGAAGATATGCAGACATATCGCGAATGGGAGAAGGGTCAAGCTGAGGCGGGAGGGGACAGGAGCGGGAAGAGCGGGAGTGTAACGGAAGGTTTTTTTATTGATTTACTCATTAGTGATTCCGGGCGCGTCAACTGCTAAGGTCATTAGTCCCGTTAGTATAGTGCTTGATTTTATCGGGAGGCGGCGCTGATCTTCCCCCGCTGGATGGTGAGATCCGGTGCCGATCTTCCGTCGGCTAGCGGGGTTTTTCCCCAACCATGCATCTCCCACCAGTGGGACACCGCCCCAGCCGAAACAAGATCTACGCTCCCGACCGGTCTCCCGGCAAGTGTGGGAGTGCAGTGCATGTGTGTGTGTGTGTGTGTGTGTGTGTGTGTGTGTGTGTGTGTGTGTGTAAGAGGTGAGGATTGGATAAGGAAGACGAAGGAAAGATCGTCCTTGACCCATGGCCCGTTTGTTAGGGTACTGCTCCGGCATTCGCTTGCTGTTGATCGGAGAAACCACGGGAAACTACCGATCAGAGCAGCCGATCGCTAGAATTCTGCACCAGACAGCTGCTGAAGTCGACATAGCTGAAAAGCTAGTGTCGAAAATCCTGCCGCCGCCGTGAGGACTCGAACCTACGACCTACCGGCCAGAGGCACTGCAGTGACATCAGCTGATGCCCTGAGCCACCTCTCCCGGAGTAACGGAAGGGCATGGGGTTGGGGCGGGGCAGGGTGGTGGGGAGTGCAACGGAACGGGAAGGAGCGGGGGCGAGGTCGGGTGAGCGGGGGCGGGGTGGGAAGAGCAAGGGGGAGGGGCGCGGCGGGCCGATTTCGCTGGCGCAACTCCACGCCCTGTGCCGCGGCGCGGCGGTGGGAACCGGCGCGGGTCGGGCGATGCCGCAAGAAGACGGCCCGCAACAAAGGTGGCCAATTACCCCTCGAAATTAACGAGTTAGTTCTTCATTACGCGGCCTGCGCTCCGCCGGAGCTGCGCTACCCCGCGCCGCCGCCAGGCGCTCTGCAATTCAAATGCACGCCCGCCTACTTTGTCTTTTCATTGCGGAATGGGAAGTTTGTTGACTCGAGGCGGTTTAAACGCATTTTCACCAAGCGTCAGGTGGAGACGGACTAGTAATCATGGACCGGCTGTGCTTAGATTCGAGGGAGATCGAACTGGTGATGCAATTTTTGAATACTTTAGGTAAACTGTGAGATACAAAGTAATTTTTCATATTTGTTTTATTGATTTGAATGTGTTCACCTGAGTTGTGTCCATTGTCGATAATTTACATAGAGAAATGAAAATATTTAATACTGAAATTCACGAAAATACATAAAGGTAAATTGACAATTACATATCACTAATAAGACAAAGTAATCTGAAAAAAAAAAAAACAACTTAAAATATCGTTAATATCAGGAACAACTACATATTCCGCTACGACGTCTGCTTACAAGATAAACGGTGTCAACATCACAAAAAACAATATACTAAAAACCTTTAATATAGCGCGAGATTTTCTAGTTGTCCCTGAAATATATTGAAAAAAAATTATGGAACGACGAACAAGTTAACATCAAGAGTCCTGAATGAGCCAAAATGTATTACCTTTATCTTGAATCTCGCCATTTAAAGCATATCTGAAGTCAGTCTCAGATCAGATTTTCGGGATTATTCTTCGGAAAATAAACTTACAAATTACGAAAGCATATTTTCACATTTAGACAATTGGAAAAGGTTGAGTATTTTCCAACTTATCACCAGCGATCTATGTGGTATAGTGTTTTTGCCATCTTATCATCAGCATTCTATGTGGTAGAAAGTGTATAAAACATTTCCAATTCTGAATGTACGAGTAATTTGTTGGTGTCCGTTGTACTGCATTCTTAATTGAGGAGCGGGGCCATGATGTCCCTCCGTAGTGATTGATGGCATCGTCTGCCCTGGTGCGCGTCGATTGGGACTGTTCGCGTTTCTTGCTCCTCGAAAGGGCCAGCCCATCGATAAGGGAGGTAATTAGGGCGGGGCGCACAAGGGGCTTCGCGACGGCCACTCCCACGACAGCCCCAGCGGCTGGGAGGGCTCAGTGACAACATCCGTCGCCGCTTCAACGTCCCTAAAAACCGGTCAAGTCTAGATGGTGCGGGATTTTCGACAGTAGCTGCAAAGCTAGGTCTCTGAAGATTCAGTAAAAAAATGACAAAATAAACTAATAGTACCGTAAACGAATTGTTTTATCGGTAGTAATACCACGAGATGTTCTGAGTTTACCGATAAATTCACGAGCCGCGAAGCGGCGATTTCACGAATAAAATGATGCCTAACTAATAAAGTTTCAGTTTTTTTTATTTCACGAATTATTTTACGATTTTTTTCTATTTCACGAATAAATTGATGCCTAACGAATTAAAAGCGAAGCATGAATAGAGTTAATTATGTTTTTTTAATTTAAAACATACCAATCAATGTCACAGCAACTTGATAGTACGATTGTATTCTTTACCTACATAGTTATAGGAGTTCTGGGGAGAAACAAAGCACAACAACAACAACCGAATAAACAGATGTTACAAATACAATATTTATTTCAAAATCACTATTCATTTACACAAATTGTCTTGCGTTACACAAATTGGGTCTCGCGGATCGGAGCATCAATATCGTCGTTTGACAATTCGTCAAATCTTGCCATATTTTCAATTCAACAAGAGACTGTTCTGTTATTCAGCCAGATTCAGATGTGACGTAGTATGTCTCAAGTACTGTTCAAGCCTGTCTAGCAACGAGGTGGTGATAAAAGACAAAGCGATAAAACTCTTTTTTTTTTTTTTTTTTTTTTTAATTTATTTCTATCTGCTCGACCAGATGGTCCTACAGAGTTGTGAATACACATAAACATATAATTCTTGGAAAACTTCCTAAGTTGATTGTCTTATTGAGGTGTTAAACCACAAAGAAAGACATAAATTTTATGTTTTATGGTGAGGTGAGAAAGGAAGATAGTTTGAATTTGATATTGTTAAGGTTTGGAGAGGGTGTTAATTAAAATATTATGAGAGGACATGTGGGGAGATTTGAATCAGGGGGGTCTGAAAATATCTTTGGGAAAACGAGATTTTATTCTGTTCGGAGTATTGGCTTGTTGACCAAGGTGAAAAAAGGAAGTGCTTGGGCAAGATGGAAGAAGTGTATAAAATTTAGAGGATAAGCTTATTAAATAGTCTGAGATGTAAGGCATTTGAAGTTCACGATGAATTTGACTGTTAGGAATGAACCAGGGTGCGTTAAGAAGTCTGCGAAGGCATTTATTTTGAAAAACTTGAATTTTGTTAGTATTGCTAGGACAAGTGTTTAACCAGGCAGGGCATGCATATGTTAGTGTGGGTCTTATAATACTTTTATATAGTAGTAATTTGGTTTCAAGTTTTAGTGAAGATGTCGGATTCATGAGTGGATACAATTTAGAAGCTTTTGCTGTAGCTTTTTGTATGTTAGATTTGATGTGATCTTTCCAGGTTAGTCGTCTATCAATTAATATTCCTAGGTATTTGGCAGGGGTAGAGTTGTTTAGCCAGGATAGTTGAGTGTTATTGATAGTCAATGGAGGTGGATTTGTTGGTTTTCTGAGAGTAAAGATTTTTGCTTGAGTTTTTGCTGGATTGATTTTTAACCGCCATTTATAAAACCAAGTATTTAAACTATGAAGAAATGATTGGATTTGATCAGACGCTAAAAGTATGTCTTCGTGAGAAGAATAGACTACCGTATCATCTGCAAATAGGGATATGTTGGCATCAGGCATAGTAGGATGGTCTGAGGTGTAGATGTTGAATAATGTGGGAGCAAGAACTGAGCCTTGAGGAACGCCTGCAAGTATATTATGAGTATTTGAAAAGGTCTGATTGACTTTAACTTGGAAAGTTCGGTTTCTTAAATAGCTGGAGATGATTTTATAGAGGAATTCTGGAGTACCTGATTGCTGAAGTTTGAATAGAAGTCCATTGTGCCATATGCTGTCAAAGGCTTTAGTAATGTCAAGGAAGGCTGCAATTGTATGTTTTTTTGTGTGAAAACTATTTGCTATGTGTTCTATAAGTCTGAGTAGTGGGTGGGTTGTTGAGTGATTGGGTTTGAAGCCGAATTGACTTTTGGGTATGGTATTGCTGGCATTAAGAAAGTTAATAAGGCGGTTTAATATTAGTTTTTCAAAGATTTTTGCTAGAGAGGGGAGTAAGCTGATAGGTCTATAATTGGTGGGATCGTTAGGATTGGTTTTAGGTTTAATAATGGGAAGTATAACTGCATGTTTCCACATTTGTGGAAAGTATCCTAGGCGAAGTCCGGCATTGAAAATAGATGTTAAAGCTGCAATACAACGCCTTGGTAGCTGCTTGAGGGTTACATTGGTAATGTTGTCATAGCCAGGTGATTTTTTGTTTTTCAGCTTTTGTATGATATTGAACGTTTCTATTGGCGAGATAAATTTAATGGGATGTGGAACAGTGATATGAGGATGATTCAAATGATGTTCTATTTGTGTGTTAAAGTTTTGGCATATTATTGGATTGGGCTTAAAAGTGGAAACTAGGTGGTTTGCTATGGTTTCTGCCTTGTGGTGCTCAGAGTATATTACTTGATTATTTGAAAGAAGAGGGGGAACACTTGTTTTTTCCTTCATGAAGTATTTGACTGTTTGCCAGAGTCGTCTGGTGTTTGGATGAAGTTGTTGCAAGTGTTTCTGGTAGTTATTATGTCTGTGATTAGTGATCATGTTTTTGATGTGCTTGGTGAGTTGATTAATTAGTGTTTTGTCTTGATCGTTTCTATTTGTGATCCAACGGCGTCGGATAGCACGTTTCCTTCTGATGGCCTTTAGGATATGGTTTGGAAGAGGGTCTATGTTGTGCTCTAATGATGTAATGTATGGAGTGGTGGAATATAAATGAGCCTGTGTGATTGTCTGAGTTATATCTGAGACCGCATTATTTAGATCTGTGCTATTTGATATATGTGTTGGAAAATTTAAATTTGTGTTTATTAGTTCTTTAAAGTATTTCCAATTGGTTTTACCTTTGATTATTTTATTTTGTTGTGATATGTTGTCTTCTTGTGTATCAATAGTTATTTTAACTGGAAGATGGTCTGAGTCTAGTTCTGGTACTACTGTTTGGTGTATTGTTTGATAATAATTTTTAGTCAATATTAAATCTAATATATCTGGTGTTAGGTTAGTGTTGTTAGAATAAAATGTGGGTGTAGTTGGGGAGTGTATATAAATATTATTGTTAAGGCTAAATCTGAGGAGTGTTTTGCCATGATAATTTGAGGTATTACAACCCCAAGCTTGATTTTTACAGTTAAGATCACCTATCAATAAAGTGGGGGCATTACTTGAAAATATCTGATAAAGTTCATTGATTGGAAATTTTTGATTTGGAGGTCTGTATACTGCTATGATTATTATTGGATGTGTTGGAGTAGAAATTTTTATTGCTACTGTTTCAAGATTAATAGTAGATGGTGAGTAAATTTGAGAGTGTTAAAATTTTTGAATTGCAATTGCTGTTCCTCCTGAAGCTGTAAGTCTGGATCTGTCACTTCTGTAGATGTTATAACCATATAATTTAAATTTTTCGCCAGGTACAAGGTGAGTTTCCGTTATACAGGCTATGTGTATATTATGTCTGTTTAGAAAATGAAAGAATAAAGTTTCTTGTTTCTTTATGCCATTCGCGTTGAAATTTAGTAGGGTTAAAGGATGTTGATTAGCCATTTTTAGGGTGGAAGCATGTTATGGAGACAACTTTAATAAAAATGTTACATGAATGCGAGTGGATTGCTTTGATGAAGACTTTTTGTAGAATTTTAAGCTTATTGTAAAGATAAAATGTTAAGACAGTCTTTGTCAACTTAGGAAGTTTGTACAAAAATAAAGATATGGTTCTACTTATAACTAAACAATACAAGAATTTCTTATGTTTTGTTAAAATTAGTTGGAACAGTATAATAAGTACATGGTGGAATGGTAAGCTCTTAATGTTTGAATTACTGGCCATATTGACTTGAAGATAGAACAAGAGATTGTAAATGTGGCATAAGAGATGTGAGAACTTGGGTTACCACCTGTGTTATAATATTTGTGATAAGAATTTCAATATTAGTAGTACTATTGTTATTATTATTGATTATATTGTTGTTTCTGGACCACTGATTTGATGTGGGATTTGCTGCACTGAAGTTGGGAATGTTGGGCCTGCTTGGTAGTGATGGGAAGTGATTATTATTTAATTGGATGTTGTTACTACTTGTGGGAGATGAATGAGTGGGGGGAGAGTGATGATGAGAGAGGTTTTGAGACTGAGGTGTTTTATTAGAATTATGAAAATTGCGGGAGGAAGTTTTGGTTAGTTTAGCAGATAATTCTTTATATATTGGACATCCTTTATAGTTAGATGTGTGGTGTTGTAAACAGTTAACACAGGTGGGCAGTGTTCCTTGTTTAGGGAGTTTGCATTCAGAGTAATGGTGTTTTCCTAAACATCTCACACATCTTGGACTTAGCCCACAGTTAGCTTGTGTGTGGCCATAATTTTGACACTTTTTACATTGTATGGGTCCTATGGTATTATTTCTTATGTTTACTCTGATTTTGCAATAGAATAAGTCTTTGAGGTTTAAGATTGTTCTACCTATTTCATCATCTATTAAGTCTATTGCTACTATGGGCATGGGAGTCTTATCTTTTCTATATAATCTTGAGCATTTTTTAACAGGGTAATTTTTAAAGATCAGTTCCTCACTAATGTCTTTTTCTGATAAATTGATTGGCACATCTTTAATAATTACTGACAACATTTTAATAGTCGGATCTCTGTACGTGTGATACTGGATGTTTTCACTGTCGCAAAATTGTCTAAAGTTGCGGAAGTCACTAATATCATGGAACATGATTTTAATATTGTTATTTTCAGTTTTGGTATTGAAAGTATCATTTGTCACACTTTTTATGTCGTTGATTAGACGACTGTAATTGTCGACATTGTGAACTATTATGGGTGGAATTTTAGTGGTTGATGGTTGATTTACACTACAGCTAGGGTTTGCACTATTAGTTTGTTCTTCGTGCGATAGTATTTCGTAACGATTATTAGTTGGCACATTATAATGTGGGGTTTCACTGTAACTATGGTGTGTTTTACGCTTTCTGGGATCATCGGCGTTTTTGGGTGGATTGGCACTAGTACTTACATTATTTGTTGAGGTTTCATTCGGTTGCTGACCGTTGTAAGCAGCAGGAGTTGCTGGTTGAGTTGCAGGTTGTTGTCGTTGGAGTTGCAGAGGAGACATTACTGCATTTGTAGTTTGTTGCAATTGTTGATATTGGAGTATGAGTTGTTGATGCTGTTGTTGTAATTGTAGATATAGTTGTTGTTGGTGATGTAGCTGTTGGTCGTTTGTAGAGCTGGAGTTATTAGGTTCATTGTTGCTTACATCTTTGGTTGCAGGTTGTGGAAGTT
>BLKR01016873.1:0-19056 GCA_011170035.1 Teleogryllus occipitalis
GCCGCTCGTAAAGTCTTTTCTGATAGTTGCGAATCGGAAAAAATCAAAGCCAATAACAAGACAAGTTTATTTGGATATAGAGATAGGCAAGAATAAGTATCAAGTTGTGTGCCTAGTAGCGCCGGAACTTTTATATCCGCTCATACTGGGAATCGATTTCATGAAACAATACGGGGTTGTTATCAACTTAGAAAAAATACCATGACGTTAAAACCGAATAATCAACAGGATCTCGAATTTGATTCGTTCACATGGAATTATTGGGAGGCGAATTGTTTGGAGGAAGAAGATGTCAAGCTGAAAATTCGTTCGCATGTGCAAGGAAATTCTAATCTTAATGAAAATCAGAAGAAACAATTAATTGAAGTATTACTTAGGAATCAGAAGGTGTTTTGAAAAAACAAGAATCCAGTAAAAGATTTTCAATTCGAAATAGAACTAACAGATAAAACGCCATTCACGGGTTACCAATATGTCATTCCAGAAAAACATAAGGAGGAGGTGGATAAGCTCATTGCTACAATGGTTAAAGATCATATTATCATGAAGTCCAAAACCTCTTATCTAAGTCCGATAGTGCTCGTAGAAAAGAGTAATGGGAAGATAAGGTTGTGTTTAGATGCAAGACGATTGAATCAAGTTACCCTACCGTACAGAGACAGACCGTTGCGTGTAGAGGATTTAACTAATCAATTATCCGGCAACAAGTGGTTGAGTTCAACCGACTTCACTGCATCTTACTGGCAAATAGCGATAGCACCTGAATGTAGACAATATACAGGATTTATTCACCGGGGAATTTCGTATGTTTTCAAAAGAATGCCATTTGGACTCAAGAACAGTGCATCTGCTCTTGTGCAATGTTTAGACAATATCATTGACAGAGAGATGGCTAGCGATGCTTTTATCTATATTGATGACGTGCTCGTGTATTCGAAGACATTTGAAGAACACATGAACAAGCTAGATATTTTGCTGAAACGTCTCATTGAAAATAATTTACAGTTGAATTTGGAAAAAAGTAATTTTTGCACTAAACAAGTTAAATTCCTGGGGTATGATTTGTCAGTCAACGGAGTCAAGATGAACTTGGAGAAAATGCAAGAAATAGATAAGATTGCACCGCCTAAAAACACGAAACAACTCAAAAGTTTATTAGGTTGCGTGAACTATTACTCAAGGTTTATTCCGAATTTCGCCATGCACACTGCAATATTTCTTCAGTTGTTGCGAAAGCACACCAGATGGAAGTGGACTGAGCATCATGAAAGAGCTTTCAACAATTTAAAAGCAATGTTTCATGAATCATGTATGATAGCATATCCCGATTTCACTAAGCCCTTCATATTGCAGACCGACAGTAGCAATCTTGGAATGGGTGCCATACTATTCCAAGAAATTAATAACCAAGAGAAGATAATAGCAATAGTGAGTCGTGTTTTGAAAGAATGTGAGACTCGTTACACGGCCACAGAGAAGGAAGCGAATGCTATTGTATGGTCAATACATCGATTGAGAGAGTATCTTGTAGGAAGATCATTCATTATTAGAACGGATCATAAAGCCTTAGTTTTTCTAAAAAGATGTCATCCAAATAACGATCGACTACTGAGGTGGATAATATGGTTACAATAATTTTCTGTCAAGGTAGAATACTGCCCAGGCAGATGTAACTTGTTGCCCGATTTGCTTAGTAGGAATGTCAATGCCGAACACAATTCAATGCCTAACACTTTGTTCCCGGCTTCTCCAATTCAGTTAAATATAATGAGCATGCCAGGTTTAACTTGGGAAAACATCGCAAGATTTCAAGATGCCGATGCCATAATGGAAAAGATGAAAAGATTTTGCAGAGGAGAACTCGAACCTACGGATCCAGATGTACGACGGTGGACGGCTGACCCATTGAAATGGAAATTGGTAGATCAAGTTTTGCTCATAAGGGTGCAACAACAGCCATCGCTTTATCGAATCTGGATACCGCAAGTCTTAACAGCCGGGATCATCTGGTTCGTGCATACCTCTTTAGCACATTTTGGGGCCGAAAAAGTAGACCAAGCAATTAAGGAAGTTTGTCATTGGAAAGGGAGAAAAAAACAAGTGGATAACGAGGTTGCCAAATGTGTACTGTGTCAGAAAACCAAGTACCCGAATCGATATTATTCGGGCGCAATGCATGCTATAATACCTTCAAAAGAAAATGAGCTAGTTGCCATAGACTTATATGGTCCTTTACCGAAGGCCAAATATGGATATAAACATATTTTTGTATGCATCGATGTGTTTTCTAAGTTGATCCAAGTATACCCTGTGAATAGAGCGAACACTAAAAATTGCCTGCACCAACTTAATAAGTTTTTTCAATTTGCTGGTCCATATGCCAAGGTGCTGACAGATCATGGTGCCCAATTCACTAGTGAATCCTGGTTACAGGCCATGCAACATATGAATGTCAAACATATATGTTCCAGCATTAGACACCGACAGTCAAACCCTTCAGAAAGAGTAATGAAGGAACTGTCGAGGCTATTTCGAGTCTACGTGTCGAGGCAACATAGCGAGTGGTCGCTACTAATTCCACATATAAATAAATGGTTAAACCAAATCCACCATGAGTCAATTGGAATGACCCCATATGAGGCCCATTTCAAACGAAAACCAGAGCATCCATTACAAACCCTTATGAAACCAGAAATAGAGCACCAGAATCTAGCCAATGAAGAAATACTTAGAAAGCTAAGAAAAGCGGCAGATAAAAGAAAATCACAAGCTACCGGAAAAACTTACGAATTCCAAGAAGGGCAGAAGGTATTATTAAGGGTTCCGAAAAGTTCTGATTTGATACATAAGCAGTATCATAAATTTTTTAGATTGTTTGAGGGACCGTACTCAATTGCTCACAAACAAAATCCCAATGTAGCAGTGTTAATAGATGAAAGCGGGAATACAATTGGAAAGTATAATTTCCATAGTTTACGACCTTTTGAAGAATAGAATAAATGTCAAGAGAAAGAATAAAAGAAGAAAGACGAAAGAAGAAGGAGAAGAAGAAGGAAGAAGAAGGAAGAAACAAGATAGCTCGGCATTCCAGAATCAAGACAGAAGAAAGGAAGAGCATCAAGTTTGGTTAAAAGATTTTTTCGGCATATGAAATCAAATCCCACAAAATCTTTTTTTCCGAAAGAAGGGGTTATGTGACCATCCGTTTTGCCGAGGTCTCGGAAAACGGAGCACATCAATATTCAAGAATAAGATAAGCTGTTTGAACGCGCGCCAACGCGCATGAATACAATCCGAAAATGGAAACTACGAACTATATCCGTAAGAGAGCGTCTCGGTAGAGTATGCGACACCGGTAGTCGGGAGAAAGAAAGCAGGTTTTTCTGAAGTAACAGCTGGAGAGTGAGGACCTACCGATCACGAGAAGGCGGCACCTCGTACTGCTACGGACTTCAGGACTGCATCTACGATAAAAACTCTTCAAGACGTTCGAGGAGTTTTTTTATTTTTATATTTATTCTTCTTATACAATAGACTCAGTTGTCGTATTGTAGATTCTTTTAAATATGGAATTAAAAGCTAGTTACATTCTATAAAAGAATACGAAAAGAGTATCAACGGAAAACGAGACGGAGGCCACATCGTGAGTTGAACAACGGTACTGGAAAGGGGCGACCGTGCGGTTCTGCAGAGGGGCGGCTTTGCTCCCGACCGAGCTGCAAGGACAAGGACATCGAGCGATTGGAAGAGTCGACGCCGCAGATTTCTCTACGCCGTGAGAAGACACAGAAAGGTCGTGCCAACTTGAACAATTTGTAGATATTAGAAGGAATAATTTGTTTCGGAAAGAAAGTATTAGTACAGGTTCTTTATACCGATATTCTGTGAAAAATAGAATCAATTTTTTCTTTCAAGAAAAACTTAGCTAATTGTAAAGTTGCAACTAGGAAATTTACGACTGGAATGATTAGGCAAAGTTTTAAGTATTCTTTGAAATTGATTTAAATGAGAGAAAGGAAACAGTGTAGTTAATTATTAAGAGTGTAAGTCGTTTTCTTTTTTTCAGCAAGACAAAATTCTTGTATATGTAAAGTGTTTTATGTTCATTTACTGTAACAGCAATTTAATTAGAATATACTTAAGTAAGTGGAAAGTGATTCGACTTGAGTTTCTGTGTAAGTGTATTCAATCCACAACGGCCCACATGACCCTGATCCCCGCTATTCTAATTGTATTTTTTTATTTTGCGCCCACCTTGAAAACCCATTCTGAGCTAGCCGGCGGAGGGGTGGGTCGCAATACATATACATTATCATAAATATACATAAACTTAAATACACAGTCGTAGAATTTTTTTAAAAAATTCATAATCACAATGTGGATTTTTTAAGTTAGGTCTTGAAACATCGGAATTAGTTACAAACCCACTCTCGCACTTCACTTCTCTACTTTACATTACACTTTCAACATAACCTTCAGTTATGCCATATAATTAATTAATGTAGCTTTACACCGCAATGCACTACTCTACACTTTATCTATACTATACTACACTACACTACCTACACTTCAATTAACTTGAATTATGGATCAGTGGAATTAAGGATCAGCTGAACTATGCGGTAGAATACGTCCTCTACATTTACTTATTCAGACTTCATCTGAAAACACCAGGAGAGACAGGAAAAGTCTGTATGATTGCTGCCGGGATTTAGAAAAGCATAATGATTTATCTTTTATGGAATTTATCTTCAATGTATTATTGGTAGCCGAGGAATGAATATTATTTAGATCGTTTTCAATTATGAAAATATCTTCATCCGAATCTATTTGCCGATAATTTGCAATCGTCCACAAATAAGAGCAAAACTGACTTGGTAGAAGATGGCAGTTGATGAATGCCAAAAATACCTGCGGTCCCAAGACACTTCTCTGTGAGATTCCGGACGTAATTAAGGTTTCATCTGATAATTCATGACCAACTCAAACTTGTTGAACCCGATTTATCAGGAATTCCCGTATCTATGCTACTACGTGCTTGACAAGTCCATTAGATGCAATTCTCGTAAGTAGTATATCGTGTGAAACAAGATGTAGTTCTCTTGAAAAATCTATAACAACTGCATCTGTTCTCTTTCACGAATCTAATGTTTCAGCAAAATCTTGACACGTTATTTGTCATTCACAAGAGAAGTATTTTTGAAATCCAGGTTGACTTTCATATAACCAACCTAATTTGTTCCATACCAATCACAAGAACTCAGCTACCAGATATTTCAATTGTTTGCAAATAACTGACGTTAGGCTTACTGGCCTGCAATTGGAAATGCAAGAACGAGTTCCGGTTTTAAAGATTGGAACCACTATGGTCCTTTTCAATCGTGAAGCACACTACAATTATTTACGCTTATTTCAAATAATCGCGTCAAGTATGCAATCATCGGTTCTTCTCCAATATTTAACAGTTCTCCAGCAATACCATCGATACCATCGGATTTATTGTTTCTTATATTACGAATTCTTTGTCTAATGAGTCGTGATTGTACTTGAATTTTCTCTCCTTAAGTTGTGCTGAAAGACTTGGAAGCATCCAATCTTAACACGAATGCCGATTTGAAAAATGCTCTAAAATGTTGGGCTTTTCCCTTACTTGTTAGTACAAATTTTCCGTTTCCGTCTTTAAGAGGCGGAAGAGATTCTTTGTTCCCCTATTTACTTTCTCGTACACGTACGTATATACGGAGTAATATAATAATAATAATAATAATAATAATAATAATAATAATAATAATAATAATAATAATAATGACTTTATTTACGTGGCGAGACTCGGGCCATCAGGCCCGCTCTTCCGCCTAACCACGATACGTAGCCATAACCAATATACGTAGCATAGAGAAAGTTATATAATGCTGGGCGAAAAAACGGCGAATTTTCGACACAAAAAATTCATTGCGGGGCCCCGATAACGAGAATGTGGATTAAAACAGTTGCTACATTAAGAGAAAAAAATCCTCTAACACGTGGTGCAGCTGGAATCCCTGTTTGATGGCCACTTGGTGCCGAAAAACCAATTGAAAGCAAAACATCGGTCCGTCAGTCTGTCCGTCTGTTTGTGAACACTACTAGCGCGTAAACAATTCGTACGATCTTTTCCAAATTGAAGAATACCCTGTCCATCTGGATCTAGTTGAAGCTTTGAAATTTTGAAAAGCATTCTTTAAAATCATTCTCCAATTTTCACCGTTAATTCTCAATTTTCGAAACTTGTAAAAGTTTATTATTTCAATTTTATTCAGTGTCTTCCTACAACTATCAATTTGAAAATAGAGATTTTTACTAGAAACAAAATTTCTTGTTCATAAATAATTCTTTCATTAAGGTCATGTATATGTTTTTAAAAAAATTAGTGGTTTTCGCCAACAAGTGCGTGCAATTCTTGAAATTTTAAAAAATATTGTAGCGGCACAGAACACCAGGAGCTATTTTGGCCATAAGCCTCCCCGCCACAGAAAATCGAACAAAGAGCCGGAAATTCCCAACTGCTTGTCATACCCACGCCAAAGAAAAAAACCCTGACGTCATGGGAAGGGCGCGTCTCGTCAGTGAAAGGGCGTGAAGGCCTACGTCACGGGGCGGTTAGGAGGTTAGCTACAGGGGGCGCTAGGTGACGGCTCGTGGGCCAGATGAGACAGGCCACGTGACGCACAACCCGATGCGTGATTGGCGGGGAACCAACACAGCATTATGACGGGAGGGGGAATGACGCGTGCAATAAATAGGGAGATAGGAGCTTCCTCGCCCTTCTTATTTGAAAATTCTTCGGTGAGCGAGCTTATTTGAAAATTCTTCGGTGAGCGAGTTTGTTGAAAATTCGTCGGTGAGCGGGCTTCTGCTATTTCTCAGCGAGTCGGAACTTTCTCGCTTCTGGTTCGGCTTCTCTGAGTGTCGCGTCGCCGTATGGCTGCCGAGTGCCGCGATCAGTGTCTCGCGCTGAGGCGTTAGCTGCCGAAGATTGGTACAAGCGTGAACGTTACCACGTGTCTGCCCCACATGTGCGGGCGCCAGAAGCAACGGAAGACGGAGGGCGCCTTCCCTGAGTCATCGCTCTCGCCACGCCGCCACTTCAGCGAGTTGCGAGGGAGACCCGGCGTCGACTGGAGCTGACTGCGTCTCGCTGCCACCTACCAGCGCCGGTCACGGAGCATTCGGGTGAGATCGCCGAATGGGGCAACCGCAAAGAAACATTTAAAAGGTGGAGAGAAAGACGGTCGAGAGAGAAAGAGAGAGAGAGAGAGAGAGAGAGAGAGAGAGAGAGAGAGAGTTACGGGAGAGTAGATAGTAAGAGCGCAGTAGGCGTCACTTGTGATGTAGCACTGATAACGATGTATGGGGCAGAAGTGTTTGTTTTGGGTGGGTATTAGTATAATTAAAGCAATATTTATTATATAATCAGCTCGTTCAATGATAGAAACCAGAATCCAGCCATGCATGTCTCCCGAATCCTCTGCCAGACACTATAAGTGGCTACGCAGGTGAGTTCTCACTACCACTGGCAGCCGGGCAAGCAGCCAGCCCCCGTTGGACAGGGCAAAAGCTCACAATATCAAAAACAATATTTTCTCAAAAACGGCTCAAAATTGTTTCTTCAAATTTTGGGTATGGGTAACACCAAATGTATCCTATACGATAACATAAACGTCATATCGCTCAATGCTTTTGGTTTTTCAAAAATTACAAAAATCTATTTTTTTGACTTGTCTCCCACGTCTGTAATATTTACGTTAGAGGCAAGTGCATGTGTATTAAATAATGCCAAATGAAATTACTCCAAAACTCAACAGTGAAAATGAGCTCTAAATTCCGGATTTTCACAAACGCTCAAATGCCATTTTATCAAAAATGGCTCCAAATTTTTCTCAAACTTTTCCAATGGATAGTGCTAATGGCACGGTTTAATATGTCGTAAAGTTTATTGCCAGGTGTATTTTGCCGTTTTTTTAATCACACAAATAATTTATTATATATCTCTCACACAGTTAATAGGTACATTTCCATCGATTTATATACATTATTACATTTGTGAGTGGAAGTGCCTTAAATGAGCTCAAATGATGTTTCTCGAAAACTCAATGGATTCCTGTGAAAAAGAGCTTCATATTTCCCATTTACAGTAACGCTTAAAGCCATTTTCTTAAAGACAGCTCCAAATTTTTCAATCAAAATTGCTATTTAGGACAAAGTTTTAGCCTTCTTTGAAATTCTTAAAATAATACTTGTGTTCTACTATTTGGAAACCGAAAAGTTCAGAAAATTGTTTTAAACAATTATTTTGGGCGGCGATAGATGGCAACAGGCAAGAAGGAAAGGCAAGATTGTACAGTACCAGTCCACACCAAGGAAATTAGAAAACTTTACTACGAGAAAGTTTGTACCATTATATAGCACCTCTAGTTACTTTCTCCTATACATCCATATATACGGAGTAATATTACGGAGATAATATATTATTCCGTATATATGCCATTTTCCATTTTGCCATAATGCCATTTTCCCAAAAATGGTTCCAAATTTTTTGTTTAAATTGTTCCAACATATAGTGCTATTTACACTGTTTAATATGACGTAAAGTTCCCTTTGGTGTATTCTTTTGTTTTTTCAAAATTACACAAATGTATTTTTTAAACATCTCTCACGTAGTTGAAGCTTTGAAATTTTGAAAAGTATTCCTTTAAATATGGGGGTACTTTACAAGAAGCCCCCGGACATTTTCAACATTATCTCAAAAACGGCTCCATATTTTTTCTTTAAATTTCTTGTAAGAATAAAGTGAAATACACTTACAATCAGGCCTATGCCACCTTTATAAGGTTAACTGTGAATTTTGGAAAATTGCAAAGGTTTGAATTGTTTTTGGTGTTTTCCCAGAAATACAAATTTAAAGAATTTTTCCTTGAAATGAAATTCGTTGTTCATAATCAGTTCTTTCATTAAGGTAATGTAGACTTAACACGAATAGACGGTAGTTGGACTGAGAATGGAGCAAGACTTAAAAGCCAGTTGACACCAAGGAAATTACAAAAAGAAAGGAAATTACTAGAAAGTCTGTGCCATTCTGTAGCACCTCTAGTTTGTTTTATGTATCTATAAAATTTTTTCTAACTTGTTCGCTCGTTTAATAGTATTTTACGAGGATAATGCTCTTGCGCTATACGTTTCCCTGTATTAATTTTTTTTATTATTTATTTAAGGTCGCCTTATAAACAGCTAGTTCATTGGCGACCACAGTTACAATAATACAGTAGTTACAAATATACAAATATACATTAGTTGCACAATTTCATGGGATACACACATATAGCCTAAATATTAATATTGTACATGGGACAATGTATAGTCATTAGCTAAATACTATTTATGAGATTAAATTTGGTGAGGAGTTCTATAATTTTCATGTGGCCGGAATCAGAATTGAATATACAGTGGAGATTTTCATTGATGTTGAGGTATGTTCTGACAGCCGACATTACCTGGCAATCAACTATAATGTGTTTAGTTGAAACTGGGAGGCCGCAATTTTGGCAAGGGTCAGGAGTAGCCTTTTTTAGCAGGTAGCTGTGACTAAGTTTAAAATGTCCTATACGGAGTCTTGTAATAACCACTTGATGTCTTCTGCTAAGTCTTACGGATGTGACGGGAGATTCCTCAATACTCTTCCTAACTGCATGTAATTTGGAAGGCAACATTTTCCAGTTCCGGTCCCAAAGTTTCTTAACCGCATGTAAAAGGTAGTTTTTGAGGTCAGGAAGTAAGCCGCCAGCTTCAGTTTCAATTTCGGGGAGAGAGATTGCTGCTTTCGCTGCTGCATCAGCTTCTTCATTGCCTTGGATGCCTATATGAGAAGGAAGCCAAGCTATTGTAATGCGGTAACCTTTAAGGAAGGAGTGATAAAGCTTTTCTTGGATTTCTTGAACCAGGGGATTTAAGGAATGACTGTTGCGAACAGAGGATAGAACAGATAGTGAGTCAGAAAAAATAACAATATCTGAGCTAGATGGTCTTTGGATGCTAATATCAATAGCTTTGATAATAGCCCAAGCTTCACATGAGAATATGGAATAGAAGTCCGGGAGGCGGTAAAGGTACTTAAGGGGTGGGGTAATGGAAATAACAGCTCCACTGGATCTTGATTGTTGCTTGGATCCATCCGTGAAAAACTGGCTATGATTTGCAAATTTATGCTGAAACTCCAGGATTAATTGTTTTAGGATAGTCTTAGGGATATCTGGATGCGTAAATTTGGTAGCTTCCGTACTGATTGGCAGGGAGAAATGGTCCCAAGGGGGAAGAGGGTTGAGTTTCCTCTTGATGATATCATGAGACTCAATGCCAAGTTCATCACGGTACTTAGCAAGTCTAACACACAACGGTTTAGGATAGTTAGGATGATTTGCAAATTGGAAGGACTTAGAGAGGTTACAGATATAATTAAGTGTGGGATTAGGAGGAGAACAATGAGAAGAGTAAGCAAATTGTAAGCACAGGAATTTCCTACGGAGATCTAAAGGAAGGAGGCCCGCTTCGACTAGTAGGCTAGTACATGGGCTGGTCCTGAAGGCACCCAAACTTAGGCGGCATGCAGAATTAATTATAGGGTCCAATGTTCTTAGTAAATGGTTGCTGGCTGAACTATAAGCCACGACTCCATAGTCTAACTTTGGTTGTATCAAAGATTTGTAACAATTGATTAGCGAAATAACGTCCGCTCCCCACTTGTGTGAAGATAACATTTTAATTATGTTAAGTCTAACAGAGCAATCCGCTTTGAGGGAAGAAATGTGGGATTTCCACGAGTGCTTCTGGTCGAATGTTAGACCCAAAATTTTGCTGGTATTCGTTCTTCTTAGGTTATGATCACCAATTTTCAGGACTACTGAAGACAAGTTCAATACTTTCCGAGATCTCGTGAAGACCATAAATTCTGATTTTGTTTTTGATAAGATGAATCCCGACGACTTGGACCATTCGTTAATTGTGCTGAGGGATTCTTGCATTATAGTTGTGATTAAATTAATATCTTTGCCACTACAGAGGAGGGTGATATCATCAGCAAACAGAAATATTTTCACAGGGCTTTTTACAATATTGCTCACTTCATTTATGGCGATGAGGAATAATAACACACTTAACACTGATCCTTGAGGAAGGCCATTTGACATCTCAACGTGCTGTGATGTTTTATCTTGAACGCGGACTTTGAAAAATCTGTGTTCAATAAAGTTCTTTATGAAAGCAAACATATTGCCCTTTATTGGCAATGTAGAAATGATAGATGGTAGTCTGGATTTGTGGACCATTTCATAGGCCTTTTCGAGATCAAGCGAAACAACCATCGTATGGTGGTGCCTGCTAAGCGCATCGCAGATTTCTGAATCAATTCCGACTAAGTGGTCATTGGTGGAGCGAAAAGTTCTAAATCCACTTTGGAAAGGAGACAAGAGGCTTTTCGATTCTAGTAACCATCTTAAACGGTTGCATACCATCTTCTCAAGAAGCTTACACAGATTGCACGTTAAAGATATGGGTCGGTAACTAGCTGGGTTGCATCTGTCCTTATTGGGCTTAAGAATCGGAATAACTATAGCTTCTTTCCATTGGTCCGGAAAGGTCTGAGTGGACCATATGACATTGTATATCTGAAGAAGATGGTCCAGGGCCTTCGCTGGTAGGTTTTTAAGAAAACTGTTGGGGATGTTGTCAGGGCCCGGAGCAGAATTGTTACTTTTCTTCAGCACATAAAGAAGTTCGTCTAAGGTGAAAATTCTGTTATAATGGTCATTGTTGGAACCAACCAATGAAGAAATAAGTTTTTGAGGCATAAAAAATGTTGAATCAAGAGATTTCAAAAGCTCCGGATCATAGTTGCAGTGGCTGGAATTCTTAGCAAAAGATACAGCAAGTAAATTACTGGAGTCTTGAGGTTGTGAGTATTTATTACCGTTTGCGTCTATTAGCATGAATGGGATGGAGTTCATCGGTGCGCCAATAATGGACTTGATTTTTTGCCATAACAAAGAGGAGGGAATCTGTCTAGTTATTGATGATGTAAAATTATTCAAAGATTGAAGTCTTGTTGTTTTTAAAATTAAGCGGGCTTTAGCCCTAGCTTTCCTAAAGAGTATTCCGTTTTCAATGGTTTTATTCTTCTTATACTTTCGGAAATATCTTTTCTTTTCTTTGATGACCGCAGTGCATTCCTCATTCCACCAAGGAACCTGGTGTTTCCTTATTCTTCCAGAACTTAGAGGGATGGATGAACTGGCAGCTAATGTCAACATAGTAGTAAAGTCCTGAACTGTTTTATTTATAAGAGAAGGTGGATACGAGTCTGATTTAGGAAGGTTATCGACATTATTAATTATGATGTGTTGGAATTGTAACCAATTTGCATGGTTAATCAACCATTTAGGGTGAGTTTTGAGATTTTTCGCCAATTGTCGGTCGGAGAAGTTGATAGAGATGGGATAGTGGTCACTATCATAAAGTTGATCAAAGGTGCTCCAAGCACATTTTGTAGCAATGTTACTAGTCACAAGACTCAAATCTATTGCACTCTCGGTGCCATTGCTTGTATTAAATCTTGTAGCACTTCCGTTGTTCAGGAGGATTAAATTATCATATTTATCGAGCCATTCTTCTATAGATTTGCCCCTTCTGTCAGTTCTTCGAGAGCCCCACATAATATTATGGCTGTTAAAATCACCCACTATAATAAATGGTTTAGGAAGTTGCATGACAATGTTGTCAAGTTCGAGAATATTCAATGTTTGGCTATTCGGTAAGTAAATATTGCATACAGTCACCACTATATTAAGCTTGATCGATACGGCCGCAGCTTCTAAGGGAGTTTGTAGTGGAATATTATGAAGAAAAACATCTTGTTTCACAAATGTCGCTACTCCCCCGCTTGCAATTAGAGAGTCTCTTCTGTTGCAGAATACACTTTTATATCCACGTAACGGAGCACATGTATTGCCTTTAAAGTTGGTTTCTTGCAGGCAGAGAACTTGGGGACTGAAATCATTGATGAGAATTTTTAAGAAGGACATTCGGGAGTAGAAGCCATTGCAATTCCATTGAATAATATCCATGAGGAAATACAGGAAATATATGGCCGTAGTATTACACTGTAGATGCCTGGGAAGTATCCATATCAGAATCCAATGCACTTTCAAGTTTTTTGATTATTCTGGAACATCTGTTTTTAATACCTTTGTTAGGAAGGGTGGTATAAATATCCCGTAACATTGAAATTATAGGTGAAATATCTGGAGAGAAGTCTTTAGCAATTTCTGCAATGTTCTGGGAACCTTTAGATTTGTCAAAGAAGCTTAACAATTCATTCATCGATAACGGGTATTTAATTGGGCTCTTTTCAATCTTTTCTTTGGTCACTGACCATTGAATGTCTTCTTTACTATCTGAGGTGGTTTTTATTTTTTTTAGGGGAACACTATTTTGTTTCACAGGGGGGTCTTCTAAGTCTAAAGATATCTCCGAATCAGAGAGGACAGTCTTTTCAGTAACGAGATCTCTTGTCACATTAGCGGGAAGAGACGTCGCTTGGGAACTACTAGTAGAGAGTGGCCTTTTAGTTCTTGATTTTACCGTGTTTTCCGTTGGCTTCTCTGCCTTGGATTCCGAGACTGAAGTTGTAGGGAATGCCGGTAAAGGATCTGGTTGTGAAACACTTGGGAGATCAGGGAATTCGTTCTCGTTAATGACAGGAGCGGGACCGGGGGCAGGAGAAACGGAAAGGTTGCCGTCTGATAAGGGAAAGGTTGTTACCTTCGGGC
The DNA here is from genome assembly GCA_011170035.1 of Teleogryllus occipitalis. NCBI lineage: Eukaryota > Metazoa > Arthropoda > Insecta > Orthoptera > Gryllidae > Teleogryllus > Teleogryllus occipitalis. The sequence continues at coordinate 13,857 of BLKR01016873.1, forward strand.
TGATAGCTGCTTGCGGCAGGGGTGAGTTGCCATTTGGGCAGTTCTTAGCAAAATGACCTTGCAGCTTGCATTGAAAGCAGGTAGGGATATCAGCTGAGATGTATATCCAATGCGGTAAACCATCCAATGTTACTTGGAAAGACTCCGGGAGTAGTTCTTCATGTTCCGGTGCTATGTAGGTTTGTCTTCTAAAACTCATGATATGGCTTAAGTTTGGGTTACAGAAACCTGCACGAATAAAAGACATTGATGCCACAGTTTTGACGCCAAATTCTAATAACTTATCTTCTAGTAGATTGTTAGGGATACTCGGGCAAACATTGGAAAGAATTATTCTTTTGTTGCGTGAAATTAGCGGTCTTATAGTAAATTCATGGTCAGATACAATTATTGATTTAACTTTGAATACTAGATCGTCAGCAACTTCTTTGGTGGAAAAATAAACACAAAGCCTGTTATTAGAGATCTTTGATGCAAACCGAATATGAGAAGGATTAGTTTTTCCTGCAAGGGCTTCAATGAAGTCAACTGTCGGTGCATAATTAGCAGAGTCAATCACAATTGCATTTTCTTTCTTAGGAAACAGGGAACTATTACAAGCTTGAACATAACTCTTACTTGAAACAATACTTGGTTGTTGATTGGGATGGAAGACTTCCATGATGGTTACGATGTTGTTGCTCGGATGCCAAGCAGCAACACGATGGTCAGAAACATACGCACTTCGACCTTCTCGGTGCGTGAAAATGAAGAGAACACTCACTAAAACACTGAACTTCACAAATCACCCGAATTTGCACACAGTTAAGGAACAACTATTAACCACAAAAACAAAAAAACTATAACAGCTTTCGTTCTTGACGCTTATCTTGAACGGCCACGGTCATAGCGCGCGAAGGAAGCACAGCGGAGCAGCGAACGTCCGCACACCGCCGAGTCTCAACGAGCACTCCCTGTATTAATTTGTTACGTAGATGTTTCACCAAAAGAAACGCGCGGCGGCTAGCTTGATGTTAAGCTGGCCAGCCCACCATTGGATAATTAACCCTGCTGACACCTTCCTCTCGTAAGTATACTCGGCGAGTACACGGGTTTAGTCATCCACCGTTTAGAGAGCTAGTGTTTCTCAGATGGCAAGCAACCATAGGCAGTTCAACATTAAACTTCCCTATTGCTTACATTAATACACTAAGAGTTTATTAGATTAAATAGAGAGTAGTAGTAGTAGTAGTAGTAGTAGTAGTAGTAGTAGTAGTAGTAGTAGTAGTAGTAGTAGTAGTAGTAGTAGTAGTAGTAGTAGTAGTAGTAGTAGTAGTAGTAGCAGTGCAGAAGTAGTAGTAAGAGCAGTAGTAGCAGCAAGAGCAGTAGTAGCAGCAAGAGCAGTAGTAGAGCAAGAGCAGTAGCAGCAGCAAGAGCAGTAGTAGCAGCAAGAGCAGTAGTAGCAGCAAGAGCAGCAGTATAGCAGCAAGAGCAGTAGCAGCAGCAGACACAGTAGTAGCAGCAAGAGCAGTAGTAGTAGTAGTAGTAGTAGTAGTAGTAGTAGTAGTAGTAGTAGTAGTAGTAGTAGTAGTAGTAGTAGTAGTAGTAGTAGTAGTAGTAGTAGTAGTAGTAGTAGTTTTTTTTTTTTGAGAGGATACTGTGGAAGAATGTATGGTGAGCGTCGTCTTTGCTATGTCCACAGTATTTGGCAGTCTGCTTGGGCCGTGATCCAATTCTGTGAAGGAAGGATCGGAAGCACCCATGTCCAGACAGTAGTTGGGTCAAGTAGAAGTCTACTTCCCCGTGTTTCCTTTTCAGCCACGGTTCGATCTCCTTGATCAATGTGGCTGTCCATCTTCCTCTGGTATCCGTTTCCCATCTGTTTTGCCACATCTGGATGGTCTTCTTCCTTTCTTCCTTCTTCATTAGTGCCCTGTCTTCTGAGAGACTGCTGAAGATGTTCTTCTTTTCAAGAGCAAGCAGGTCTATTGGTATGGTCCCTGCGATTACAAGGACTGCGGCTTCTGACACTGTTCGGTAAGAGCTTGCAATTCTCATTGCCCCTCGCCTTTGAACCGCCAGTATTCTTCTCCTGTAGAGAGCATGTTTCATGGCCGGTGCCCAGATCTCTGCCCCATACAGTAAGATAGACTCCGTCACGGTCATCAGGAGTTTCCTCTTGCCTTGTGTTGGGCCTCGAACATTTGCCATTATTCTGCTCAGGGCGCCTGTAACCTTTGCTGCCTTGTCTGATGCCCGTTTTATGTGCTCCCAAGAGGAGAGCCTTGAGTCGAGCATTACTCCCAAGTACTTTATTGCCTTATTGGCCTGGATGTCCTCTTCGAGGATTTTCATTTGTGGTATTGTATTTACCCGTTTCTTTGTTAATAATACAATTTCTGTTTTATTAACAGCAAGCTCTAACCGGTGTTGGGTTAGCCAGGTTTGCACCCTCCTCATTACCTGGTTTAATCGGGTCTGTAGACCCTCTAGGGAGCGTGCTGTCAGGATAGCTGCTATGTCGTCAGCGTATCCTACCAGGAATGTATCGTCTGGCATGTCGAGGTTGAGTAGGCCGTTGTAATTAGCATTCCAGAGATCAGGTCCTAAGATCGATCCCTGGGCTGCTCCTGCCGTCATCCTTCTACTCCTGTTTCCCTGGTCGGTTTCATACAAGACAACTCGGTCCTTGAGGTAGTCTCCAATAATTCTCCTCAAGTAGTTGGGAACTCCGAAGTTTCTCAAGGCGTCTAAGATGTCTCCCCAGTTAGCCGAGTTGAAGGCATTTCTTACATCCAGCGTCACTACCATGCAGAGTGGTCTTGTACGGTGGTTTCCCTCTTCCGTTCGTCCCGCTGCTGCAACAATTTCGCGGATCGCGTCTACTGTGGACTTGCCCTTTCGGAAGCCGAACTGCCTTTCGGATAAGCCACCTGCGTCCTCTATGGCTGCTTGGATGCGGGGCTTAAGCATCTTCTCGAAAAGTTTGCCCGCCGTATCCAGCATGCAGAGCGGCCTGTAGGACGACGGGGCTGTTACGTCTCCTTTGCCCTTGCTAATCAGGGCCAGTCGGGCTCTTTTCCATCTCGCACAGAACCTGCCTTCTCTCAAGCACATATTGTACATGTTGAGAAGCAGGTCTGGGTGTGATCCTGCAATTTCTTTTAGGACCTCTGCCGGGATTCCATCCGGGCCCGGGGCTTTCTTGCTGCTCATCGAGGTCACAGCCGTTGTTAGGTCCAGAGTGGTGAAATATGGGATTTCCTCCTCAGATACAGGAAGCACTTCGTCTGGTGTTTTCGGGTGCACGGGAAAGAGAGCGGCAACTATATTTTCCATCGTCTTAGCTTCTAAAATGTTCGGCGGAGATATGTCACCTAGTCTGTTGGTGACGAGTTTGTACCCTCGTCCCCACGGGTCATTGTTGACGTTCTGGGTAAGTTCCTCCCACTTCGTTGCCTTGCTTAACGCAATGGCCCTGCGCAGTTCCTTCTTGGCATCCTTGTAGGCAGTCTTTCTTTCCTCGACGTCTTTGGAATCTCTCCTGGCTCTTAGGGCTCTCCGTCTAAGGCGGAGGCATTCCTTTCTGAGGCTCGCAATTTCTTCGTTCCACCAATAAGCGGGCCGTCGGTTAGGAACCAATCTCTTCTTGGGCATCGCTGCCTCGCAAGCCTGCGTGATGAGGTCCATCGTCAGGTCTACTAGGGCATCGCTACTGAGGGTTTGATGTCTTCTTTCTTCAAGCGCTTCATGTCCGTGTTCAATCGTCGAAGTGAGTTTAGTCTTATCTATTTTGTTTACGTTCCATCTAGTGATGTTCCGTCGGCATTGGGTCGTCTGCGTTTTCTTGATGCTGAATGTGATGTACCGATGGTCGCTTGCGGTATAGTCCTTCGCGACCTCCCAGTCGCTAATTTGCGCCGCTAGGCGTTCGGTCGCAAGGGTGATGTCCGGTATTGTCCCAGCATAACCTGGTCTACTGAATGTGGGCGTGTCACCTTGATTCAGTATGATTAGGTTCAGTCTTGCCGCCATTTCTAGGATGAACTTCCCCCTAGTATCCGTGTACGTCATTCCCCATTCAAGGGCTTTGCCATTAAAGTCTCCTGCTACAAGGACTTCTCCACTCATATTTCTCACTGCATCTTCGAGGTCATCCAAATTTCTTTTGAAATTGTTAATTGGGGTGTTAGGAGTGAAGTAGCAGCTAACATAGTAGATGTGTCTTGATTTCGCCCACACGAAACCATCACCTTTCCCTCGATCCTCTATCTGCATTTTACATGGATCTGTGATCCAGATTGCCGATGTGCCCAGGTTGTCCGTAAGCCATCCTTCATTGTCCATGTCCTGGTACTGTTCGCTTATTAAAATAATATCCGCCCTTTTTTCGAAGGAGAGTTGTCGAAGTAAATCCTTCGCTGTCTTACTTCTATTTATATTGCCTTGTAGGATCCTGACCATTTTTTATTCGTGTTTTGTCCTCCTTTAGCTGTCGCCAAAGCACGTCTAAATACGGCGCATTCTCCTGTGCCTGGGAGATGTGCGAGATTTTCCTCAATTCCGTTGTGGGCGCATAGGATGCATTTTGCCTCAGAGTCGCAGGTGGCAGCCTTGTGGCCCTTCTCTCCGCACTTATAGCACGTACCGCTCCTGTCCGGTCCGTTGCAGTCCCTGGCAAAATGATTAAATTCCAGGCAGCGGTAGCATCGTGTGACGAGTACTCTTCGTCGAACATTACACACGAGCCACCCTACCTTTATACCGGGCTTTTGGAGCAGAAGCCTGGCATCTCGTTCGTCCATTTGAATGACAGCCATTTTTCTCATTCTGCTGTTAGTTCTCGACACTGAGATCCGAATGTCACCTCTGGCATTTTTAATGACATTTCGGACCGCAGCTTCGACCTGCTCTACTGTGGTCACGCAGTCGAGGTCCCTAATTTCTAGGGTTGATCGCGGAACTCCATGCATAACGGACGCGGTCTCCCCCAGTGCAGATTTCAGCGCGTTGCTGAAGGATTTACTGCCTTCAGATTTGTCCGCAAGTTCTAGCAGCACATTTCCGGCCTGGGTTTGGCGATATCTCTCACTTGGGTGTTGCTGTCGTCTGGGTTTAGGGCTGACTCTACTCTTATCTTTGAGAGCACGTCCGCAAAGGTGACGCCATCTGCAGTAGTAGTACAGTAGTAGTAGTAGTGGCGTAGTAAGTAGTGGTAATT
>BLKR01016874.1:0-19055 GCA_011170035.1 Teleogryllus occipitalis
TGGCATCATCCTTTCAAAAATCCAACATGGGTTTTTGACAGAGATAGCGACGGACGACTGGCTGTTGACATTTGGAAACCATTGTTGCTTAGGGGTGAGAAGTAGGCTTGCCCGATTCTCTAAGGACTGATGCCACATCTTTCGGCGATATCAAGAAATTATGGGAATACTGAGTTGAGAAGGCTTCATATAAAAATTACTGAAAATCATGAAATGTCTAGAAATGGTTGGCTCTGAAAACGTTTGGTAACACTATGCAACATGATTTTTGATGATTATGTAATTTTCTGTTTTCCTAAACTATCTTTTTGTGCAGAATTTAGATCTACTTTTAGTTTTTAATATCACATACAGCTTTTTTTTTGCAAATCGAGTGAGCTCCTTTTCCATCTAAAAGTAAATTTTATTGCGAGGAAAATAATTTTTATTTTGGTAAGAGGGTCTTGTTGGTCATTCTTGTACAATCTGACTGATAGGTAAGAAAATGTGCTTTGTTGTTTACATGCTAGTGAGGTTATATATAATGTGCTGTAATATTTTGTTCGTGCAGTTTCTTTAGAAATGATTTCATACAAGTGTTTGAATAATCCACACCTCTTCTGCTCTATTTCTGGAAGCTACATAATTGCTAAGGGCAAAGACAGGATATTAATAGTTCGCGAAGAATGTAATTACGCATATTTCGGTATAAGGCTGGGTGAACAAGTCTAAAGCTGGGTACCACACAGGGTATGCCGTACGTATAAAGAGTCTTAAGACTTGAAAAATGTTATAAAAATCAATGTCTTTTGCAATTCCAATGATGTGGAGGAGTCACAAAATAATGTAAACAACTGATACTTTTGTATGGTTAATGTTCAAAGTCATAATGCAGAAAGTAATAGTAATATCCTAATAGTAATAGTAATATCCTAACATTTCTTCCGCCTTACGACTGCAGAGCGAATCTTTCTTTGTTCCAGTTCCACTACCATTCTTGAAGATATACCACAGGTTATTGAGAGCAACACATCAACTGAAAGCGATGATACTAATGATCAAAAGCCGTAAGAAAATTCTGCACCAAAACTATTCAGTCAAAATTAACTTAATTATTTAATTCCTGATTTGAACCTGGTAAAACATGCCGCTGAATTGCTTGGGTCAAGACTGGAAGAAAGAACAAAACAAAAACAACTTCTACTACCCGGAATAACATTCTCTCGGAACAGAAACAAAGGAAATGAATTAATAAAATTCTTTAAAGAGGAAGATATTATGAATTTCTTTAATGTCACATATGATGCAAGTCAATTGAGGTTGTTTATACTCATAAACTCGTCAAAAAGTAGCCTTGTGTAAACGTTTTACATAATTGAAATTTGTATGCTTCAATACGTATCGTCAATTCACTACATCTTAAAGAGTATTATGAAAATCTCAAAGCATTGCTGAAATTCGTGAACTATGAAAATTATTCTTCGAAAATTTGTGGGAATTTGAAAGTAGTTTGAATGTTACACGGTCAATGCGGCTACACAAAAATGCCATGTATATCATTTATGAAACACGAGCCAAAGACAAACGCTGAAAGATAATAGACTGTCCTAAAAGAATAACACTCCACCCCGGTTTCAAGAACGTTATCAATGAAGTAATTATTGAACCAAGCAAGAAACTACCTCCTCTTCATATCAAGTATCGTTTAATGAAGTAGTTCAGTAAAGCACTTTCAAAAGACTATGACTGCTTCCAGAACGTGGTAACTAAATTTCCCAACAAAATCCATACAAGAAATCTAGAGAAAAGACTAAATTCGAATAAAATCAAATTCCTGGCCATAAAAACAAATAAGGGACATGTCGTAGATTTTCCTTCATTTTAGAACAATATGAACCAATTAATCATAAAAACTAGTGGTGCTACAGAATAGCACAGAGTTTCTCGTATTAGTTTTGTATTTTCTTTTGTCTGGACTATCTATTAGGACTTGCCACGTACTCTTGCCAGCAGCCATCTATTGCCGCCAAAAGTACATTTTTTTTTACATTTTCTCAATTTTTCGGTTTGCTAGCTGTAGAACCGAGATATTAATTTCAGAATACCAAAGAAGAGTAAAACCTCGTCTTTCATTGAAAAAGTTTGAGCCGTTTTAAGAAAATGGCGTTTGTGTGTTAATGTAATTCGAAATTTGAAGCTCATATTCACAATAAATTTTTGAGTTTTCGAAAAACTTCATTAGAAGTCATTTGAAACACTTCGTCTCACAAATGTAATAGAGTTTACAAATCGCTGAAAATGTGCATATTAACGGCGTGAGAGATATTTAAAAAAATACATTTGCGTAATTTTTTAGAAAACAAAAGAACACCCTAAAATGAACTTTCTGTCATATTAAATAGTGCAATTAGCACTATCAGTTGGAAAAATTTGAAGAAAAAATTTTTGAGCCATTTAACAAAAAATGGCGTTTGAGTTTCTAAAAATGAGAAATTTTGAGCTCAATTTAACAGAAAACAGTTGAATTTTCAAGAAACTTTATACATTATTTAAAGCACATGAACTCATACATGCAATAATGTCCACAAATCGCAACTAATGTAAATAATTACGTGAGAGACAAGTATAAAAAATTACATTTTCGTGATTTATGAAAAACAAAAGGATTCAGCGAAATGACGTTTATGTTATCTCATAGAGTACTTTTAGCACTATCCCTACCGAAAGTTTAAAGAAAAAAGTTGGAGCAGTTTTTGAAAAGTTGTTTTTCTTTTTTTAAAAAATTGCACTTATTACATGCAATATTCTGCAAAAACTACTTAACGTTTCAAAAAATGTAGATCACCATAATGATAGAACTAAATATGGAGAACAAATTTTACTTAGAGTAAAAATATCTTAAATTTTGTAATTGTAGAATGACGCCAAAAAAATTCAAACTTTTTCAATTTTCGGAAATTCAGAGTTCACTGTGAAAATCGGACCTATGCCACCTCCATAAGTGAATTTTACTTTATTCTTATACGAAATTTGAAGAAAAAATTTTGAGCTGGTTTTGAAAACAATTTGAAAATGTCCCGGGGGCTTCATGTTAAGTCAAATCTTTTCTGTTACAGAAAACTTTCTTCACAATTAGAAACTAAACTGTACATTAAAAGATATTCATTTTCACTATGATATTAATGCATTAGTCACTACTTGTATGGTATAATTCTAAAAGACTAAATCCCCCTGTAAGTCACCTATTGTTCTTCAGCATGTGTTACTGAACACAACTCTATAAGGTTTTCCGTCCATTTTCCCTTGATCCGTGGCTGAGACGACCCTTCGCTTTGCATCTGGACATAAATGTGCTTCACTACCTTTGCATGTATTCTTCAGCTCTGTGTGCGTTTGTAGTTACTTCACTAGGAGCACTATCAAATAATCGTTCTTCTTCTCGCAATAGTGAGTTGATACTCTCACATCGTACCTTCGTTCCTAAGGGGTACAATAGGGAATAAGAGGCAAAGTGTGTAGCTAATTTGTCGATGCATATAGTTAGATTACACGGAATGAATTTCTTGCTATCAGATTTTGCCAGAAACACTCGTCGCAACCCTTTACTTACAATCAACTGAAGTATCCTCCAAAGTCTGGGTATTTATTAATCACAATCATTTATTAGAGGAAACTGAATTCATCTACAATGTATTCCCATTATACCCTGCTTGCCCCAGCCTATACCCACCCAAACCTTCCCCGTCTCATCCGATCTCACCCAGCTCCGTCCCACCCGCCCAACTTTACCCTATCCCTCTTCGCCGAACAAGAATCAGGATCCTTTTAGTTGTGTTAAAATGTGAAATTTAATTTTACTTTCAATTGTCAATTAAAAATATGACTGATGTTTCATTTTAATGGATCATTAATTTGACTTACTAGACGAAATACGAGTTAACATAGCTAAATTTGGTCAACTGTCAACCGACTTCTCCAAAAGGCATGAGGCAGATATCCAGTGATATACCGCCATTTAAGACCTTTCTAAAACCCTGACTTTTAAATTTCCCACCGTACTCTGGACGCCATGCCTGCGAACTTTAGTGAGCTAATTACCTTGCCCACGATCTTGACATGCCTAGTGTTCTTTGATCAATGAAATGATCATTTTGGAAGTTATTGTCACTACAGAAATGATTAATTTCATGTACGGAATGACTCAACTCTTAGCACTCCTTTTATCTTTTGAACCGTAGATGATACGACGATGCCGTTTGCACAATCAATGATATGGACCTGGCCATAATGTACAGAATACTTAGTGTTTGAACTATTTTTTATTACGAAGATACTGAACTTTAATTTTTTAAATGAAACAATTTACCAAATTTAGGCTAACAGAAAGGGCCTAGAGGACGATTTCACACGCTCAAGGTCAATATCTCTACAGTAAAAAATGTCTAATTGCACGTAGTAAGTCTAACTGGGAAAATATCTAATAAAAATGTGGTGTAAAACCACATAAAGCCTCTGATTAAATGTCAACGGCTTAAGGATCTACAAGCGAAAATATCTATGAATTAAAACGTCTACTAAAAGGCTATCAGCTAAAATGTTGGGGTATGAAATTAAACCTTAAATAACCTTTACTGATTTTGAATTGGTAACCAGGGGAACACCTTTTCCTTAAGCTCAAATGAAGGGTTTTATTCTCCATTTCGTTCAATCAATTTGGAGAAGAATAGTGAACAAAGGCCTAAAAGAAGAGGCATACATTGATATAAGACGCAAGAAACATAACAATGTGGAAATCTTGACTGTAAAACGTGAGGTTCAGCGGATTATGGGGCTGCTTTTAATTACTTGGTCAACATTTTCGAATATTTGTACCAAAGCATCAGTGATGCAGATGAACCCTCAGCCATAATGATGCACCAACATGGAAAGGGTCTACGTTAAGGGTGCGCCTAGAATAGGAAGAGGACCTGCAAATACTACCAAGTTTCCCGCCTGATATTTGGAATTTTTATGACATGGTTTTAAACAATATTTAGACAATGATAAAATATCGAAGAATAACGTAGCTCGTTCTAAAAACTTATCGCCACTCACCATTTAATCAAGAAAATTTGCATTAAACGGGATCAAAGAGACAAAGAGCTTATGCAACTTCTGAGAGGACACTCATAATTAAAAAAAAAGAAAAGTTAAAAATATAGAATTTCTTTGGAGCAAGTGTGTTTTATAGTATCTAATGAAGAATACTGAGAGCAAAATGATACATTTACTCACCAAATTGAGAAGTTTAAGTTACCTCTCATAATTGCAGATGACACAGAAGAATATACTTGAAATTTTTGTAATCTACGAACAAATTTACTGAAAATGTGTTCTATATGTACTGCCTACAATTTACAAATATATTTCACTTATTCAACATGGATCTTTAATTTCTAAATCCCGGCAGGGGAGAAAGAGCTAACCGGCCAAGTCTGACATCGATTCAAAATGCCAAATACGTACATCGATCCATCTTGAATTCCAATTTCTGAATTAATGTAGGGTCTAAAAAAATTTAATACATAGACCCTTTTCAAGCGTAGATATTTTTTTCTTAAGACATCTTTGCACGTATACGTATTTACATTACACATTTTGGCATTTAACCTAGCATGCCAGATATACATTATTATGGGAGGAAACGGTGTGGAGTTTACCTTTGCATCATGGAAAGCTTTCTGATGAAATAATAAACAAGTGCGACAAAACGTCTCAATTTCATTTCTATACATTATTATGTTGACCGTTTGTACGTAGACATTTTTACTTCCTCGCCATTACAAATGTAACAAGAGAAAGTATTGAAATTGTGCGCCGGAAAACGAAATTATGCGCGAAGTATCGATAGAAAAACTTTTGTCGGGCTCTGGTAACAAAAAAGTGGATAAATCCTGTTTCTGTGAAGTGAATTACTTTCTCTTAACACGTGGTGTAGCCAAAAGTCTGTCTCTCCGTCTGTGGTCAACACAATCGCCTAAACCGTTCAGACGATATTCTCCAAAATTGATATTCCCCAATCTATCTTAACGAACTCGAGGCTTTGCGAATTTGAAAAGGCTATTTTGATATTTGAGAGTATTTTACATGAAGCCTCGAAATCATTTTTAAAATTTTCTAAAAAATTGCCACAAATCTTTTCATTAAACTTTGTTCTCAGATAGCGTAAAGGAATAGGGGGCTGAATTCGACCTAGCTAACTAGCTAGTGTTAAAAATCGAGTCCTGACGGTGACAGGCTACCACCGTCAGGACTCGAACCCTAAAACCTCTCAGCCACAGGTACAGGTACAGCAGTGGCATCAGTTGATGCCATGAACCACCTAAGCCAGTATAAAGAAACTCGAGGAGAAACAAATTTGAAACGGATATTTTGATTTTGGGGGGATACTTTACATTAAACTTCAATAACATTTTCAAAATTTTCTCAAAAATGGGTACAATTTTGCTATTAGTCTGTATTTCCCTTTACATTTTCCCGTAAAACGTATGTGACAAAATGAAGAGCTCTACACTGCTTCTGTGCAATGTATAGAATAACGCTGAGAATTATTACGTCCGGATATTTACGGCGAAGTATCTCCGGAGTTTTATTTCGATCCATTGTGTATTGGTGTGTTTCCCGTGTTCGAGCCTTCGTGAAACTAATTGTTATGCTTTCTTGTGGATTTTTCATTCCGTTTTACTGAGACCATCTCATCAATTCGTCAATATATTTTTGCAACTGGTAAAAATCTGATTCGTCTTTAATTTTTCGATACACGATGCAGTCTTTCGCGAAAATTCTGATTGTCGATCGAATTTCAGTACCGATGTAATTAATACAGGTACTAAGAAAAACGAGAGGTCCTAACTTTCTTCCCCGTGGGCCGCCAAACGTCAAGAGGTTAACCTCGTCGGATAGAAAGTCATGAAATGAAACTCGCTATGTCAGACTCTGGAGAAATTCCATAATCTAGTTGACTATTCCCGGATCTACATCCGATTCGAATTTTTATTAAGAAGTCTATCGGAAGGAACTAATGGAAAACTTTAGAAAAGTCTCTTGTCTTCATGGAACGCGTTTTCTGCGCCCAATTCGCGGCTTTGTCATACAATCTCCCCCCCCCCAGCCCTCTCTGGGATCTTGCCATCGGACGCGGAGCATGAAAGCAATCTAAAGTTTGTTTTTATTTTATTATTTTCTTATTCTTCGTCCGACTGCCCTAATCTTCTCCCCAAGCCTTTGGGATTGTAGACTGAAGTTATGGAGCTATATACCCCTCAACGCCTGCTGCCCTTCACTAGAAAAATACGGTTTGTCATCGCCTACGCCTTATCATGAAAGAGCCTGGGTAACGCATCGAAGTTGACTATCAGACAAATCAGATACGAGATATCATTATCTCGTATCTGATTTGAAGTTAACGCAAAAAAAATTATAATGCGATTTATGACGAGAGAAATTATACAAATGAAACAAATATGTGTATTAAATAAAACTTAAAACACAAAAAGCGAAGATATTTTGAAGTATCGCATGAAACAACTGGCACGTATAGCCAAAGATTATACGCTTGCGTGCGATTGCCGTAAAAACTCGCTTCTAAGTCATCCAGTGGTTCGTACTTCCTTGAGCTCAAAGTCTAAAGTTCAATTATTTATTACCCAGCAGAAAATATTGCATTGATACGAGTAATGCACTATGCATGTTCAAATGCGAACAACACCTACCCGAGGGACTGCAATAAAGGATGTTTGATTTTCTTGCTTAGTTCGAAGTTGCTGCTATATTAATTCCATGCTTATCACAGTTCCGCTGAGGACGCTAGATCGTGTAGGGCAGTCGACGATGCCCCGCGTAACAGTCGGCCTCATTTCCGCTTTTTGGTCGCCTGTTACGGAAATATATTCACACCGTGTGATAAGGAATACTCGAGACATACGGGCTGCGAAGTATGATACATCTTTTCCTTAAGTATTATTTTCAAGAATATTTCCATAAATTCTACTTAACTTCAACAAAACGCTTATTTGTGTAAAAGAAAAATTATATTGAGAATTACTGTACCTATTACAACATTACTATTAGAATTGGCGACAAAATTTCGGAAAAAAATTCTGCTGAATTTTCCCGGTTTTTAGGATCTATCAGCGTCAATTTTCCAGAGGAATATTGAAACCAATTCAAAGGAATGCAAAACAATTCTAAACATTTCTCCCTAAAAATGTATTCAGATCACACACACTGTGGTACACAGGTATAAATAAGACGCTTATAAGAATTCACATTTAATATGGACTGTAATGTAGAGTGAGCTTTTACATATTGTCTGCGCGGACGGAGCAGACCATGTATTTAATGACTGCACCACCTTATTTGAAGAGAGAACTGAATTGAAACCGCTGATCAGACTCAGTTCGTGGCGGTTGGGGGAGGGGTTGTAAAATATAAAGGGTTCGCCTCGGAATTTCCATCGCATAAATAAAGCTTTAGTTTAATGTTTGTCAACTATATTTTGTTTCACATTACGCAATTCTTCAGCCCTTTTTATGACAAACGGAAATAAATGAATAATCTGCGCTGTTGATAAAATTCACTACAAAGCTCATGTCCATCATTCACTGCCCTCACGACTGACATGATTATACTGTGGATTATAAAACAAACACACTTAGGTCTATTCAATTATCGTTTCAAAATTATTAATGCATACGGCATTACATAAGTAATCGTAACAATAGTTCAAAATATATTAAGTGTAAGCGACTAATTGGTATGGACTTAAAAGATGATTATTCAACAAGGAATTCGAAACCCATTTTCTCGGAAAAGTGTTTTCGGGCATATTACCATTGCCAAAAATGGCCTTAATTACAATTTATTTTCCTTATTTAGAAAGTAATTTCGACGGAAATTAAGCAAATTCTGATTTTTCCGACTTTTCCACTGAATAACAAACTTCCTGACAATTCCCGTTTTTCCACTTTGCCGCTGCTGTATGAAATAACATAGGGCTGCGACCATTTGTCGCTTTTGATGAAAATAGGTGATTATGAATTACTTTTTCATCTCGATTATATATAATTTTAGTTTTATTACGTACAGTTTTTTTACAAAATTTCCGGTTTTTCGAATTTCAAATTAGCACGCGCTGTGTCATATGTAACACAGGACTGCGACGATTCGCTGTTTTTTTATTAAAGGCAGAATGACAATAATTCGTCGTTGCAAACTGATTAGATATGCTGGATTCAGTTTCTTCACATCGCCCACAGTTGCAGAAAAATTTAAGATTTATTAAATTTCAAATGATCGCTAACAATGTATTGCTATAACTTACGTATCGTTATATAGAATTCAATCGGTGGTGTTAGTAGATATGATGATCGTTCTCTAACTCCAGTGTCAGTTAGCTGTTCTCTGGAGCAATAACTGTTTGTTACTCTTTAGCAATAACTGTTTGTTACAAAGGCTGTAAACATGCATCTAATTGGTGGGAAAAGTGTTTCAAAGAATGGCGAGTTTATCTAAAAATGTGAAAGTGCTGCGAACTGTTTTTGTTATGATGTTGCTCGTTTACACTAAAACTCCGAAAGGACAACATTACCTCGTTTGTAAAGAAAGCGTATGACGCTTACTTTGGCATCAAGTTACGGGATCAAGAAAAGTCTTGGGCCCCACATTGTGTTTGTCACACATGTGTTGTAGGTTTGAGAAAATGGTATCAACGGAAGCAGAAATCTTTATCTTTTGGCATTCCAATGGTGCGGACAGAACAGGAGAATCATGTAAACGACTGTTACTTTTGCACGGTGAAAGTGTTCGGACATTATAAGAAAAGTACGACAAAAATAGTTTACCTAAATATTCCGTCATCAATTAGACTCGTACCACCTGATCCAGTCATTCTTATACCAAACACACCACAGGAGCTACCATCTACATCATCTTCAGATTATTCAGACTGCTGTGATATTGAAATGGGTGTTACTAATTTCCCCAAAGAAGAGAAACGACCTTAGTGGTTTAGTCAAGAACTTAATGATTTGGGGAGAGATCTTAGCCTCTCAAAGGAATCGGCGCAGGTTTTAGGCTCACGGTGGAAAGAGAAAAACATGCTCGCTCAACATTTCACTGGTATCGAAGAAGATAATTTCACGAAAGAGAGGAAGTTTGTATACTGCCACAACATTCATGATGTACTTTCAATATTTGTAATTCGATATGTCAGTGATCAAACGAGGTTGTTTATAGATTCTTTGAAACGCAGCCTCAAAACTGGTCTGCTTCCTAATGGAAATCAATATGCCTTAGCGCCAATAGCCCATTCTGTTCATTTAAAGGAAACATACGAAACTATGGAAAAACTCTTAAATAATTATGAAGAAATGTTGAAATGAAAAATTTTTGTAATGTTACTCTCTCGCTTTTTTAAATTTATTATTATTATTATTATTATTATTATTATTATTATTATTATTATTATTATTTTCATCTTTCAACTATTAATAGTTAAATTGTTGGGAAGGGATTCGAAACTCAAGAAAGCGTGCGCAGATGTTTTTCTCCCCCATACGTCACATCCAGTTTTTGACTAAATAAATAAAACACCAATGTGTTGTTTGCGGAGACTTGAAAGTTATTGGAATATTGTTTGGACTTCAACTAAGAGCTACTAAGTTCCCCTGCTTTCTATGTGAATGGGATAGTTGTGCTCGTGAGTTGCACTGGGTCGAAGAGATTGGTCAATCAGAAACATTGATTTTCCGGAGATAAAAATGTCATCAAAACAAGTGTGGTTAATCGTGAAAATTTTATTTTTTCATCACGCCATATGAAGTTTGGTATAATGAAACAGTTTGTCAAGGCTCTGTGTAAGAATGGAGAGTGCTTTAAATATATGTTCAAAATTTCCTTTTCTTTCAGTGGCCAAGCTTAAAGGCGGCATCTTTGTGGGACTTCAAATTAGAAATCTGATGATAGTTGAACACTAAATTTTTAATGAGTGATTATAACTGGACTGGTCAGGTTTCAAAACTGTCTCCGAGAATTTTTTAGCAAATAAAATAATCCAGATTTCAGAACTTTGGTGGACGAAATGCTAATTTCTATTCAAAGAATTTAGAATGTAAAATGAAAACAAACTTTATTTTCTTCACAACCACCTTGATTTCTTTCCCCATCAACTCAAGGATTTCAGCGCTGAACATGGAGAGACATTTCATCAAGATCTGAAAAAGATGAAAAAACGTTATCGGGGCAGATGGGATGAAGGGATGAAGGATGAAGTGATGAAGGTCCTTAAAGAGAGAAAATGTAAAATATCACAGAAGGCGACCGAGGCGGCAAAATTTCAGCAAAAGAAAGTGTTAGCAGAGTCTGACATTGTTAATATAAATATACCATTATTGTCAATGTATGTTGTCAATGTGCGTAAGGTGCGTACCGATAATATTTATACTTCTGTTTTCGTTAGTAGAATTGTGTATATGTACTTTTAAAACGTTTATTTACTGTGAGTTTCTTAAAACATTCATAAACAAAGGGTTTTTGTTTACCAGTTTTTTCTTTGAAATTACAAAAAAATTCTTACGAGTTAGAGAAAAATTAATTTTAGATCTATTAAGTATCAGTTTATTAAGTATTAAGTTCCAATGAATTGAAATCACCAATCAGAACTAAAAGCCCCGGAATTTCTTTCTTTTCGCAGCCCTGTGTAACCTCTTAGAAGTCATTTCTTTTCAGGATATTAGTTGTATATTGTTTTCATATTGTGTTTTCATTGTGTAATATTTACAATTCCAAATACTTGTATATGAGATTGTTGACCAGTTGGCAGAAATTTCTCAATTTAACAGATGTGTAGTTACAATATTCTATTTCTACTGTTCCAATACTGTATCTTATTTATTTTGTAAATAACCATTTCTATTTTTCAGCCGGTTAGATTTGAAAGAATGATTTCTGAACTAATTGATCGAAAATAATAATGCAGTGTATTTAATTTTAAGAAATTCAGTTTCTGCATTAATTTTGTGATTTCCTATCGGTCATATGATAAACTTTACTTTCTCGCTACCGCTTACACACTAGAAAGTTGTGCAATGCCGCATGAGAAAACCTCTTATTACACGGTCCTGTCCGTCTGTCAGTCGGTCCGTCGGTCTGTCCGTCTGTCGATCTGTCCGTCAGTCGGT
Organism: Teleogryllus occipitalis; assembly: GCA_011170035.1. Lineage (NCBI taxonomy): Eukaryota > Metazoa > Arthropoda > Insecta > Orthoptera > Gryllidae > Teleogryllus > Teleogryllus occipitalis. Next base: position 12,198 of record BLKR01016874.1, read on the forward strand.
CTGTCCGTCAGTCGGTCCGTCCGTCCGTCCGTCGGTCTGTCCGTCCGTCCGTCGATCTGTCCGTCCGTCCGTCGATCTGTCCGTCCGTCCGTCGACCTGTCCGTCCGTCCGTCTGTCTGTCCGTCCGTCCGTCTGTCTGTCCGTCGGTCTGTCTGTCCGTCGGTCTGTCCGTCCGTCCGTCCGTCGGTCGGTCGGTCGGTCGGTCCGTCCGTCCGTCTGTCTGTCTGTCGGTCGGTGTGTCCGTCCGTCTGTCGGTCTTTGAACGGCTAAACCGTTCAGCCGATTTCTTCAAAATTGATATTATTTATTCGATGTGACTAAATTTGCGGTCCCTTGAATCTGAAACCGATATTTTAATTTTGGGGGTACTTTACATGAAGCCGCTGGGATATATTCAAAATTTTCAAAATGTCATCGTTTTTGACTAAATTTTTATTGTTGCTAGTGTAAAGGTCGTTTAAGAAAATTGTGTAGGTATCATTTTCGTTGAAACACCAATTTTTCGAAAATTGCAAAAATCCAAAATTTTTCTGGGCGTCTTTCTACAACTACAATTATGAAGATAGAAGTATGTGCTGTTTTACCACCACTAGTTTAATTTCAAAGACTGCTGAAATACTTGACATGAATTAACAACACCTCATCTCAAAGAAATCACAAGTTCTGAGACAAATAGGACAACAATTAGTATTTCATTTATTAAAAAGCAAAATGTTAACTTAACCCCTAATCAAAAGTACATATGTTTTTACAGAATTCAAATGAGAAATATAGTGGTGCTACAGAATATCACAGACTTTTTTGTACTAGTTACTTTCCTTATCTCTTTACTCTCAGCGATGTTTTCGGTTTTGTCTCACCCTCTTCTCAGCTATTGGCGCCTGCAGGATACTAATTTACCTTTTTTCAATTTTTCAGTCCACCTAGAGGTTAAATCGAAATATGGCTTAAAGAATATTATAGAAGTATAAAAACTGGTCAAAATTTTCATTGAAAAAATTGCAGCTGCTTTTGAAAAAAAATTCGTTTGTGCGTTTCTGAAAACGTGTATTTTGATGCTCATTTTCACGTAAAACTTTTGAGAAACTTCAACAGCAAAATGGCTTTTCTTCCATCTTATACAGTGGATGTAGCATTATCCATAGAAAAAATATAAAGACAAAATTTGGAGCCGTTTTAGAGAAAATGGCCTTTGAGAGTTTTTGAAAATTTGGAGCTCATTTTCACAAAATACTTCTGAGTTTCCGAGAAACTTCATGCGACATTATTTAAAGCCCTGCTGTTCACAAATGCAAAAAGTTTACAAATCACCGTTAATGTAAATATTAAAATCGTGAGAGATATAAAAAATACATTAGTGTATTTTTTGGGAAAAAAAGTATCTATTACATGCATTATTGTATCTATTACATGTATCTATTACATAAATTATTTATTATATTATCTAAAAGTATCTATTACATGTATTATTTCGCTATTTTTTATGAATTCATTTAATTTAAAAAGTAACTTTATAACTGTAGTTGTAGGAAAACATCAAAAAATTGAATCTTTGCAATTTTCGAAAAATAAAGAATTTCAACCAAAATGAGACTTGCACTACTCTCTTAAATGCACTTCACACTTTCCATCAACAATATTTCATCAAAAAAATTAACGTATGTGTTTTGAAAACTTAGAAAATGTCTAGGGGCTTCTTGTAAAGTACTCACAAAAATTAAAATATCGGCTCCAAATTAAAGCGGCCGCGACATCTGCCAGATCAAGTGGGGAATATCAATTTTGGTGAAAACAGTTTAGCCACCAGTTATTCACAGACGGACAGACATTTTGCCGTCAATCGATTTTTCGGTATCATGGACCCACAAAAGATGGATTTTGACTACACAACGTGCTAGAAGAAATAATTTACTAAATATAGGGGCAATATTTATTCAATATTTTATCAGGGCCTGACAAATTTTTCTGTCAAAAATTCGCCATTTTCCGGCGCAAGATTATATATGTTTTTCTTCTTACGAAGTAAGCACGAGAAAGTAAAAACACAACACTTTTCAACTTCCACAAAACAACAATTTTTGCTTTCTGGGGATCCCAAAACGTGTATTTTTGTTGATATCTCGAAATCGGTTTTCCGCAGCATTATATAACTTTTTCTACACTGCATATATTCCTCTCTATACTACTCGTTCGTACACGGGAAAGTAAAAACAAAGTAAAAGTAACCAGTTTTTAATACCTAGTCCAGTTATTGTAAAATAATTTGGTCAGTGCCTTGCTGTTCATTTGGGTTCTCCGAAATTGTTATATTTCCCTATACTTGTGCACATCCATACACTATTCGCTTTCATTATTTTACATTTCAACTACAATACATTGTGCAGGGAGAGTTACATATTAACTTACACTGAATTCGTTTTGCGAAGTGAGAAAATTATGTTGAAGAATTCCAAAATATAATTCGAAATCTTTCGGTCAGCATCATACACTCTCTGTGCTTTGAAAAACAAATATGATACTCCACCGTTGAATATTTTCAAAGTATCAAGCCTGTCCACTTAATTTTGGAATCACAGATTTTGCAGAACATTATTTTATACCACATCGTACTATTATCCAGTCTCTTTAACTGCCGAGACACTCTTTAAGTGCCTGCGCCACGCACGATTTGAAATTGCCGCCAACAGGAGCTATCTCAATCCTGCTCAGCAAAGACTTTTTAAATTGTACAGTATGATTCCTATTTTTTGTTATTGTTTTTGTTTTGTTTCATAAGCTATTTAGAAAAGCGTGACTAAAAGTAAATGTGTTGTGCAGTATTTGCTATAAATCCCACAGAAACCTGGGTAGTTGAATTAAAAAAAATAAGATTACCATTCAATCGGTATACACATTCTTAGTGCTCTTGCATAAGAATTGAGACAGTCTCTTCATTGAACTTGTACATTTGCTCGAGTTGTAACGGAATTCGAAGATCACACTGTCCACAAGCTTTGGCACCAGGAGACCCACGATTTGGTAAATATATCTGTGAATTCTTCCAGTGCCAAGACCCAGAGACAGATGAATTTGACCGATGAATCGCAAATCCGTCCTCTCACGTACTCTTCGACGTCCTTTTCTGATGGCGTGCGCTTGTTTCTGTAGACAGCAGCACTGAAGTGTAACCGCCTCCCTGAGCTGTGGGTGAGCCTATATTTTATTTAGATAGGATCAACTACCACGACGCCAAGGGAGTATAGTGAGTTTCAACCATTTCTCTGCTCTTGGAAACATGTAATTAGAGCAACGTCACCTATAGGGGAAAAAAGAAGAATCGTTTCAACATTAATATGTAATAAAAATATACCTCATTGTTTTTTTATTTGATAATAGATTATCTTACGGGCCCATTGAGGAGATACATGCAAGACTGATATGTGATACACTTGATTGTATCATTCAAGACTACAGAAACCAGTTCACAAAAACCAAAATTATTTTTAAGAGCATGCTTAACCACATTAATGTCATTTTAGCATGGTAGTCAGATTCTACCGTGTAAATGACGTCATCAGGCCACACATCGGCATATTATTTGAATTAAATTTCTAATTAAAATCATTCTATTTAGTAAACAAGCTATACGATCTATCAACGGAATAATAAAAGAAATCGAGCCAATTTAACAAATCCAAAACTAAACTTCAAAAAAGCAAATAGAACAAGGACCATGTGGGGTATTTGCATTTACTTGTGTAAGATATACTATTTTATACTATTAATATAGTAGGTGTCGCCAAATTCCTGCATCTTCACGGGTGCAGCAATGATGCGTTCATATACAAAGCACTTACGAACCAAAGTAAGCATGACTGGTTAAATCGGAAGTGGCGTTGGTGGCAAAGAGTACTTAATAGTTTCAGACTAGTATATACACTTACTTCTGTCTCCTTCACCAACTGTAAATTGAGTGGGTCAGGCTCTCAATAATCTAGAGGTATCTATTTTCATTTGCGTTAAATGAATCCCGAATATCACGTAGACAATAACTATCAGGATAACTACTATATAATGCATGTTCTTTTAATATTCTAATTTAAACGCAGCCCCGATTACCTACATAATCTAGGCAAATTCCATTAGAAAAACCTATGGCGGGAAACGAAATATATAGTGGACGTGATGTACAAGCACACGATTCAAAAGTTCTAATTTTTCACTTTAATGTGCGTGACTATAATGTTTCACACATTCATTTAACATGATCGCATTGCCCCTAACACGCCTTACAAAATGGGTATCAAATCTATTGAACGTTTCCATGTCTGATCCACGAAGTCTAATCCAAGCACGTGAACATTCGGCCCAGACTTCGCAACACGCGTGCACACTAACGAAATCGTGCACCATTTGCTGAGAAGTGGAAGGACGATGAATTGGAGGTATTCGTGACTGTGGCGGCACGTTGGTTGGCAGGGTTGCCGCACCGTGCCGCGCCGCTTCAGGCAACTGCAGCAATGAAACAAGCAATTGTGAACACGGAGCCCTCCGTGTCACCCACGTCCCAACACCTCAGCACAGGGATGCCATATTGGGCGAAATTCCGTCAAATGGGCGGGAAAAGGCATGATCGCACTTGCGCGAAGAAATTCGATTTCGCGGGATTCCACTCGTTGGGCGTATTCCGTTGTTTCCTGGGAAGATTTTGGGCTATGCTTTGCATTTTTGTTTAAATCATCAATAGTACGCATCTTTTCATAAAATAATATACAAATACTGATGGTTTCTGAAACATTCCCCACGTTTAAGATTTTTGGTTTTGAAATTCTTGCAAATGTGCAGCTATTATGAAAAGATGTCAGAGCTCCCTTTTTTATTTTATATTTAACAGGAATGCAAACATGTCCACCTTTTGCGAAAAACTGTACTAGTATTGAAGTCTTATGATTGATAGGTTTATGCACAGGATAATTTAGTTTTAAACATCCCGTGAATATGCAGCAATTTTGAAATTTCCAGACCCAATTTCAAGAGTCCGCTATTTTCGCTGCTCACGTTTTTCCACCATTCAGTCATTTGAGGGAATTGGGAGGATTTATCACTGAGATAACGTATTTTCCTAGAACGAATCTGTCAACCCTGCCTCACATCACAGCGCAACGATTCCATCCCATTTTGCTCCACCGGAAATCGAATATAACTTGTTCAGTTTTTTAATGCGTTCATGTAAAAGGGGCATCAGTCCAATTTTTATCAAATTGAGATAAGTTAGGGTGGCTGACTGCGAGTTAAAAACATATTTTATGCTTAAAGAAAACCTGTCCAATCATTTCTTTAGGGAGGGTACGTCCTAGATTTGGACATGATTTTTTTTGGGGGGGGAAGAAGAGGCATCCATGATTGACGCCCTTATTTCATAGCCACCACGTCTTCCATTGGGAGTTTGTACCACCAAGATGAAGGCATACAACAATCTACTGAAAACTTCTTAATTTTTAAAAGTTGCAAAACTTCAAATTTGTTTAGGCGACGGGAACGTTGCAGTAGTGGTGTAATGTTAGCACTAGTGGTACAACGCATAATACTGAACCTATGCGCCCAAGTGCGCATACTGCCCAAACAAATATTTTTTACGATTTAAATTAGACGATCAAAATGAGGTTGCTGTATTGTTTATTCAAATCGTTATCATTACGGAATTCCTTGCAACTTTTCACACGTCCTGTGCACAAGCATATTCAGGCAGACCTTAAATTTACGAGAACATAATCATATTTTAAACATAAATAAATCATGAATGTTGGTTAGATTTTGTTTCTTTACCGTAATATTATTGTATTTTATTCACTTGTCTCAAGTTAAATTATATTCGTAAAATTTTAATACCATACATCCAAGCTTTCAGTTATGTTTAAAATGGTTAGTAATAATTGTTCTCGTAAATTTAAGGTCTGCCTGAGGATACATGCACACACGGCATGCGAAACGTTGCAAGAAATTTCGTAATGATAACGATTTGAATAAACAATATAGCAACCTCATTTTGATTGACTTGAAACCTTTGTGGATACTACTAAAACTGAATTTTATAGTTTTATATTTAGCTTAATATATTTAAATACATCATTTGTAAAAGATTTCCAATATTCAAAAAACGTTCTGCCTTTTCATTTATTTCCTGTTCATGAGAAAAGACGATAAATCTAAGACTTAAAAATTCGCCTAAGTTTGACTCATTAATTCTCGAACACTGTTCAGATATGTTTAAAATAAGGGGTCTTTATTGATTAACATGGTTTATATAAAGGATGATAGTAATTGTCAATTTCAGGTTGTTTTTTTTTTCGTTTTCTTTGGTGTTAGAGGAAATGGACTGTTGCCTTTTTGAACAAACTTCGAAAGCAGGAGGCTATACAATTTGTCGTGTATATTTATTGTCAGCCATGAGTTTTGCAAATTTATCCCGAAGAGAATGATTTTTTGCGTAAATTATGTAATTTGACGTCTAGAAATGAAGGAAACTGCTTGTCGGCATTCGTCGGCCCGTTACTCACCATTCAGGGCGAGGGAGGTGACATTCGACCCGTCTCGTACCACTGATGGGGAACGGAGAATTTTTTCAAATCTTTCCAAAACGTTATAAAAGAATGATCGAATATCATATTTTTCAAGGATTTTATGCATCAAAAATACGTTTTTTGCAAGTTAAGCACATTAAACGCGTTTTGGGGAGTTTTAAAGCATCAACAGAGATGATTTAATAGCTGTTTCGATTCCTCTCGACAAGAATGGATTTACACAATTTTCATTCTCCAAGTCTCCTCCGCCATCTTGGAGAATTGTACAAAAGTCTGTTCTTGAGAGTTTCAAGACACT
>BLKR01016875.1:0-19042 GCA_011170035.1 Teleogryllus occipitalis
AGAGACACACACATACAGAGAGACACACACATACAGAGAGACACACACATACAGAGAGACACACACATACAGAGAGACACACACATACAGGGAGACACACACATACAGAGAGACACACATACAGAGAGACACACATACAGAGAGACACACATACAGAGAGACACACACATACAGAGAGACACACACATACAGAGAGACAGACACATACAGAGAGAGACAGATACAGACACATAGAGAGAGACAGACACAGACACATACAGAGAGAGAGAGACAGACACACACATACAGAGAGAGAGAGACAGACACAGACATACAGAGAGAGAGAGACACTTCCTACGCAAAAACAACTTCCACAAAAAAGACACTTCCTACGCCTTTTCACTTCCTACGCAAAAAAAACACACAGACACATAGAGAGAGACACAGACACATAGAGAGAGACACACAGACACATAGAGAGAGACAGACACATACAGAGAGAGAGACACATACAGAGAGAGAGGCAGACACAGACACATACAGAGAGAGAGACTGACAGACACAGACACATACAGAGAGAGAGACAGACACATACAGAGAGAGAGAGACAGACACAGACACATACAGAGAGAGAGACAGACAGACACATACAGAGAGAGAGAGAGACAGACACAGACACATACAGAGAGAGAGAGAGAGAGACAGACACAGACACATACAGAGAGAGAGAGAGACAGACACAGACACATACAGAGAGAGAGAGAGACAGACACAGACACATACAGAGAGAGAGAGACAGACACAGACACATACAGAGAGAGAGAGACAGACACAGACACATACAGAGAGAGAGAGACAGACACAGACACATACAGAGAGAGAGAGACAGACACAGACACATACAGAGAGAGACAGACACAGACACATACAGAGAGAGAGAGACAGACACATACAGAGAGAGAGACAGACACAGACATACAGAGAGGGAGAGAGACAGACAGACACAGACACATACAACATAGAGAGAGAGACAGACAGACACATAGAGAGAGAGACAGACACAGACACATAGAGAGAGAGACAGACACAGACACATACAGAGAGAGAGACAGACACAGACACTTACAGAGAGAGAGACAGACACAGACACATACAGAGAGAGAGAGAGAGACAGACACAGACACATACAGAGAGAGAGAGACAGACACAGACACATACAGAGAGAGAGAGACAGACACAGACACATACAGAGAGAGAGACAGACACAGACACATACAGAGAGAGAGAGAGACAGACACAGACACATACAGAGAGAGAGAGAGACAGACACATACAGAGAGAGAGAGAGACAGACACAGACACATACAGAGAGAGAGACAGACACAGACACATACAGAGAGAGAGACAGACACAGACACATACAGAGAGAGAGACAGACACAGACACATACAGAGAGAGAGAGACAGACAGACACAGACACATACAGAGAGAGACAGACACAGACACATACAGAGAGAGAGAGAGACAGACACACACATACAGAGAGAGAGACAGACACAGACACATACAGAGAGAGAGAGACAGACACAGACACATACAGAGAGAGAGACAGACACAGACACACAGAGAGAGAGACAGACACAGACACATAGAGAGAGAGACACAGACACATAGAGAGAGAGACACAGACACATACAGAGAGAGAGACAGACACAAACACATACAGAGAGAGAGAGAGAGACACAGACACATACAGAGAGAGAGACACAGACACATACAGAGAGAGAGACACAGACACATACAGAGAGAGACACAGACACATACAGAGAGACAGACACAGACACATACAGAGAGAGAGAGACAGACACAGACACATACAGAGAGAGAGAGAGACAGACAGACACAGACACATACAGAGAGAGACAGACACAGACACATACAGAGAGAGAGAGAGACAGACACACACATACAGAGAGAGAGACAGACACAGACACATACAGAGAGAGAGAGACAGACACAGACACATACAGAGAGAGAGAGACAGACACAGACACACAGAGAGAGAGACAGACACAGACACATAGAGAGAGAGACACAGACACATAGAGAGAGAGACACAGACACATACAGAGAGAGAGACAGACACAAACACATACAGAGAGAGAGAGAGAGACACAGACACATACAGAGAGAGAGAGAGAGACACAGACACATACAGAGAGAGAGACACAGACACATACAGAGAGAGAGACACAGACACATACAGAGAGAGAGACACAGACACATACAGAGAGAGAGACACAGACACATACAGAGAGAGACACAGACACATACAGAGAGAGACACAGACACATACAGAGAGAGACACAGACACATACAGAGAGAGAGAGAGAGAGAGACAGACACATACAGAGAGAGAGAGACACAGACACATACAGAGAGAGAGAGACACAGACACATACAGAGAGAGAGACAGACACAGACACATACAGAGAGAGAGAGAGACAGACACAGACACATACAGAGAGAGAGAGAGACAGACACATACAGAGAGAGAGAGAGACAGACACAGACACATACAGAGAGAGAGACAGACACAGACACATACAGAGAGAGAGACAGACACAGACACATACAGAGAGAGAGACAGACACAGACACAGAGAGAGAGAGAGACAGACACAGACACATACAGAGAGAGAGACAGACACAGACACATACAGAGAGAGAGAGAGACAGACACAGACACATACACATACAGAGAGAGAGAGAGACAGACAGACACAGACACATACAGAGAGAGAGAGAGACAGACAGACACAGACACATACAGAGAGAGAGAGACAGACAGACACAGACACATACAGAGAGAGAGAGAGAGACAGACAGACACAGACACATACAGAGAGAGAGAGAGACAGACAGACACAGACACATACAGAGAGAGAGAGACTGACACAGACACATACAGAGAGAGAGAGAGACTGACACAGACACATACAGAGAGAGAGAGAGACTGACACAGACACATACAGAGAGAGAGACAGATGGAGCACAGACACATACAGAGAGAGAGAGACAGACACGAACATATATATATATATATATATATATATATATATATATATATATGTATATAGAGAGAGAGAGAGTCAGAGACACACAGACACATACAGAGAGAGAGACACAGACACATATAGAGAGAGAGAGACACAGACACATACAGAGAGAGAGACGCAGACACAGACACATACAGAGAGGGAGAGACGCAGACGCAGACACACAGACATACAGAGAGAGGCACACACACACATACGGAGACACACACACACGCACATACAGAGATACACACACACGCACATACAGAGATACACACACACACATACAGAGATATACACACACACACACACGCCCATACAGAGATATACACACACACACACACGCCCATACGAGAGATATACACACACACACACGCCCATACAGAGATATACACACACACACACCCATACAGAGATATACACACACACACACGCCCATACAGAGATACACACACACACACGCACATACAGAGATGCACACACACACGCACATACAGAGATACACACGCACATACAGAGATACACACACACACACACGCACATACAGAGATACACACACACACACGCACATACAGAGATACACACACACACGCACATACAGAGATACACACACACACACACGCATATACAGAGATACACACACAGAGGGAGAGACCGATTTGATTAAACAAACTAATAAGAGCATAATAATCTATGAACTATTGATTCTTCGATTCGTCATTATAATATATTGAAAAGGCAAATAAAATATATTTATTATCATAAATCACAAAAACCACTTTGGCATAACATACATATGATTTTCTTACTATCACTCGAGGAGTCATCTGTTTCTTCGATCATCTGTCGCAGTTCGGCAGTGTTCTGTTTTCTTACAGCTTTGATTAAATCGCAATATTACACCGTTTTGTATATTCTCTACATAGCGTGACTTCCCGACAGAGAAACTATTAGAAATGCATCATTGCTGCCATTAGTAAAAAAATTCTAACTTCAATACTTTACATTCCCGGGCCAATGAGTCAATGAGTCAATGTGAATCGACTCTTCTGCCTAGGTAATGCCTCATTCACAATGCAAACTTAAACGTAACGTAAGCCGTAAACTTATGCAGTAAACTTTTCACGTAGAAACGATCATTCACAATAGCAAACGTAAGCTGGAACGTAGGTTTTGCCTGAACCAATCAGAATTCAACATATTGATCGATTCGTTTCTAGCATTTTTTCGACTTTCCTATCGATTTCGCCTTTTGCATCTGCATTATCGGTCACAATTTTGTTTGCCATTTCGAACCAACACTTCGCAACTCGTACCAAAACTCCACAAACTTCTCTGCTCTTCCTTTCGACTAAACACACCAATACACACGCATAAACAAGAATCTATCTGGAGTCGACCTTCCTTCTCGCGGATTTCGTTGTGCATTTGTTTTCTTCATGCTGCTCTCTGATTGGTCTTCGGTAGAATTTCGACGTAAACTTAAACGTAGAAGCTTGGAGCTTGCGAGCTCTTAAGTTTACGTCTTACGTCTACGTTTACGTCAAGGCATTGTGAATGATCTCGCTGTATAACCCATTTCTAGGTTTTGCGGCTACGTTACGGTTACGTTTAAGTTTGCATTGTGAATGAGGCCTAAGCGGAAATTAAACGTGTATTTCGCCCATACACTGACCTTAAACGAGACCACATAGAGAGAGAGGGAGAGAGAGCGAGACAGAGAGAGAGAGAGAGAGAGAGAGAGAGAGAGAGAGAGAGAGAGAGAGAGAGAGAGAGAGATCAGCATTATACATATGGCCTCTCCTGGCAAAAGAAACTTATAATTTTATACACATAGCAGTCCAAGTCATATTTTGTAGGAAACGTCTTTGTGTATCTTACAGTCCAATAAAACGGATAGTTGTCGAGATATAATCGAAAGAAAGAAAAATGTGCAGATTTTCTCTCTGAAGCCTGCTTTTCTACAGATGGTAGACCTAAAACTCGAAATTAGCACACACGAGTCGCCCGGTTCTGCTGAGGAAAAAATCCAAAACTTTTTCCTGGACTGAATGCCGCTTAACATTGACTACAATGGCATGCCTGCCAGAGAGTTAACGTTCATTTGTGATCTAATCATCTGTCAAATTTGAATTGGTTCCTTGTTATAGGATCGGTAAATTTTTTTGTGGTCTGTTCATTTTGAATATTTTATTTCATATTTGTTCATGCTTTTTATTTCTAATTTGCATTTTTGTTTTTTCTCTTTCAGACTATTATCAATACTGGTATTGAAAACTTGCCTGTGAATATTGCATTACTTCAACTTGTGGGTGCCAGTGTACCAGAAGGGGAAGGAAATGGAGACATAAAACACCTTACTAAAGAAGATTTGAAGAACTATCTACAGGCAAAAAAATGTATCGAGGAACTGGCTTTGTACTTGAAGCCGTTTTCATCAGGTATTTTTTTGTTAAATTTGAAATGCTTATTTTAATTATTTCAAGAACACATAGGAAATAAACCTTTTTTATTAAATCCTTCTTTTTTGGTATTTAAAATAAGTTACAAGAAATTGAAAGTAGTTTTACATAAGAAAAAAAATGAACCTTTGTTTGGTGTCCTTTTGACACCAATTTACCCAGAGTCTGTACAACAGCATGTTGCATGGTCTACTAACTGCATAACAGTGGGATTTCCTATGCGCTTCAACTGTTCTTATCTTGTCGTTCGATTTACTGCCCATCTTCAGTTTTGAGTTCTAAGAAGAGTGTAACACTTTACCCAAATGCATTGTTGTTTCTAAGTTGATTCAGTTTTTTCTCTGCTTTCGAAGGAAATGCTAGTTTGTCCAAGCAATGATAAAATGTCGAATTTGAGAAATATTAATAATTAAGAAAATTATTAAATTATTAATAATATTTTACTAATATTTACTAATATTTCACGTAATTATATTTCACATATTGTGAGTTTTCTATTTTATGAAAGCCATTTTCTAACAAAAAGAAGACCGTAATAGTTTTTCAAAACCCAGTGTAAGGGTAAGGGTCAAAACCCAGTGTAAGTAAAACACACCAAGGAACTCGCTCAGTTTTTAACTACATAGCACCGACAATTGCAATTGACGGCGTATGATTATTTCCATTAAAATTACATCACATAAAATGGTTAAGAAAATAAATGCAAAAGGAAAAACGCTTGCTGCTTGGATATGACTCCCAATGGCTGGGTCGCATTGTTCTCAGGCCACGCTTTCACAATCTTCGACCACTACCCCGCTGCATCGAACCAGGCCTTCTCATTCGGCCGCCTCTTCTCCGCGGAGCGTGACACGCACATGGGGGGGGGGGGCGAGCGAGTGATTCCCCTCGCCCCCATCGGAGCCCCAAGTCCGCCTCGCCGCCGCGCTTCGTCAGGTGGCTCTATCTAGGGTCACCAAAGGCGTGTGAAGCTGGAACAGCCACATCAGCACACCCGAATGAAACATGTCAAATGATAAATTGCTAATTTATTGCCACAATTTGGAATCAATTGCCACGTATTTTCGTGGCGAAAACGAGCTGGCTTGAAAGCTGGCCACCAAACTGGGATTTTCTTAACCCAACATGAATCGCAAAACATTACACTACACAACTATAATTTTGAATATTTCACTTCCGACATTACTCATAAAAAGTTTACAATACATTACACTGCGTTTCGGACACCACACGGATCGAGGTGCATATATAATAAACTACTCAACAATTATCATTGTCCTTTACCAACAATAAGAACCAAACATAATTCTAATAAAGTACACCAACGCTGATTTGTTGCTTTTGCCGGTGTTTCGAAAATGGAACAAAACCACTTTTGGGAGGACTGGACTTGCTCACTACCAGTGAATAAGAAAAAAATCCTCTGGGAAGCAAAACAGTCCATCAGAATTACATTTCTTATCACAACACGAACCACAATTCATTACTCTACACAAGTATATTGTTTATGAATTTTTCGCTAATCGACACTATTCATAAAAATCAATACATTGGGTATCAAAAACCACACGAATCGAGGTACATTAATCATAATTACTAAACTTCTCCTCAATTCGTATTGTCCTTACCAACAAGAACGAATCATTATTCTAATTAACTCCCGTCGACGTGGGTCGGCCCACGTCCTGACGGAGGGATGCAGGGAGGGCTCTCAAGTATTCCTTTCTTTCACCAGTCATTTTTCTTCCCATTGTTCGTTCTCGTTCTTTTATGACATCCTGTTTCTTTTCTTCTTCCTCTTCTATTTCACTGGCCCCCTCTATGCTGAACGCCCACCCATGTGTTAGCCGTGCATGGCGACCCGTGTCGGAGGCAATGTGTCCTGGCGGTTGAGGAGTATGTTTCCCCACTACTCACCTTGTGCTACGTTCTGCGTTGCACTCAGGGATACGTTGTTTACGTATTTTGGGGAACGTTCCTTGTAGGCTTCAATACGTTTGTTCTAGCCTCGGACTCTTCTAGACGCGCAGTCGGGAGCTAACCCACTCCCGATCAATCGGCTTGGACTAGGTCTTGTACTGAACTCCAGGGTGAGCGGGGGGGGGGGATCCGCGGTGGTGCAGTGCTGTGTTATTCCCCCGTGGCAACCCTGGCACTCCGATGGAATGTCCCCTTGTTGGGCTCCGTGATGGGTGGGGACCACGGGAATGAATCTGATATCCATTTCATGGATACTAAACCTCCCCCGCCCTCTTCCGCAAGGAAGAGATGTCCGTAACGGACTATTGATTTCAATAGTTTCTTTTCGAAAGAAGACGATAGGCCAAAGAAGCGTAGATTCCTCCTCATGGAATGTGCTGATGAAGGAAAATCTTTTAAAATGGTTAATGCTGTCCGTTTGGCGCACGCAATTGAAGAAACGTATGAAAAGCTACAAGCTCTGGTGCGACAAAGGAATGGTACCATTCTGAACTACGTTCGGATGACCAAATCGAGAAAATTATGAAAACAATGCAGATTGCCGGCTTCCAGGTGGAAGTGACCACTCACCCAACGATTTTAAACTGTTGTCACATCTTCTGATAATGTCTCCAAGAGTCTCGCCTCGCCCCACACCGTCCCTTGTCTCTTCGTGGTTTTTCCTCTTATAGGTTCCATGTGGGTGGTCTCCGTGCTCATGGCGGAGTTGCTTCATTGGTACATGATTCGCTGTTGTCTACAGAAGTACCTCTTCAGACCGACTTTCAAGCAGTGTGTGTGTGTGTGTGTGTGTGTGTGTGTGTGTGTGTGCAGGTGCACCTTCCATCCCTCACACTCACTTTATGCAGCATTTATATCCCTCCTTGACTGAGTGTATCAGCTGATGAACTTCTGGGCTTGATAAACCAACTGCCCTCTCCATTCGTGATAGTCGGGAATGGCCCACAGTCCTCACTGGGGCTCTTCCCGCACTTCTCCGAGAGGCGATGTATTAGACACGGTAATAGACACTGCGAACTTAGTTATTCTGAATTCCGGTGAACCAACTCATTTTGCCGTCGTCACGCACTCGATCACGTGAATCGATATAGCTCTCTGCAGCCCTTCTCTTGCAATCGTCCTGCAATGGTCCATCCTAGATTACCTGTACGGAGCGACCATTACCCCAATATCGTCCACATTGATGGACTTCCTCGTGGGTTGGCGCGACCCCCTTAATGGTATGTCTGACGTGCTGACTGACATTCCAAGCACACGTCTGTCGGAGGGTGAGTTCGTCAGTGTGGAGGAAATGGCAGCACATTTTAACAGTGCTATACAAGCTGCTGGCTTTGCAATTCCCAATTCGACTGGTAAATCGCGATGCTCCTTCGTTCCGTGGTAGACCGTGGATTGCTCAAGGGCTGTCGGTGCTAGTAAAAAGCCGTTGGTGCGTGTAAAACACTATCCAACCGCGGATAACCTAATCGATTACAAGAGGTGCAGAGCGAAGGCGAGGAGAACAATTTAAGAAAGTCATCATGAAGACCAAACGTCTCCTCTTTGAATTGCCATACGCCACCACATCTGGTGTGGAGGAAGGTGTGTAAAATTAACGAATAACCTTCCCCAAACGCAGTGCCAGGTCTTCTTAAAAATGGTCAGATCACAGCTCGAGACGCCATTGCAGAGGAACTTGCCACTCGCTATGAACATATGTCGAGTTCGGCAAACTATGTTCCCAACTTCCTTTTGCTTAAAGAAAGAATGGAAAACCGCACTTGGGTTTTTCGAGCAGAGCACATGAGGATTATAATACCCCTTTTCTACTCTACTCTGATGCTTGCGAAATGAACCACACCAGGTCCAGACGAAATCCACAACTTAATGCTGCAACATCTTCCCGAAACGCCCCTCCAATTTCTTCTCCGGCTCTATAACCTATCTGGGAAGAGCACACCATTCCTACCTTTTGATGAGAAGCCATCTCGTCCCAGTTCCCAAAGAAGGGAAAGATCGATCACTGCCATCGTTATCGACCTATTTCTCTCACAAGCTGTGTATGCAAAGTGCTGGAACGCATGGTGAATCAGCGTCTGGTCTGCATCTTGGAGTGCAAAAATCTGTTGACGCCAATCCAGAGCGGGTTGAGAAGAAACCGGTCAACATTGGACCACATCGTTTCGTTGGCAACAGCTGTCTCTACATCGTTCGTCTTGAGACATCTTGTGGCCATATTATTCGATATAAAAAAGACCTACGACACCACTTGGAGGCACGGCATTCTGCAAACCCTGCACTCTCGGTGATTCCTCCATTCCTCCAAAACTTCCTTTCGAATAGATCCTTTCTTTTTCGTGTGGGTGATAGGCTTTCTCGTAGTCACTCTCATGAAAATTGTATTCGCCAAGGATCAGTCCTGAGTATCACTCTGTTTGCCATCGTCATCAGTGGTATAGCGACGACTGTGCGAGAACCTGTAAAGGCATTGTTTGTGGATGATTTTGCCATTATTCATCCAGCAGCATCAGTGTGATCCAGGGGCAACTCGAAATGGTGCTCAACAAGCTCCAGGAATGGAGCACGTCAACAGGCTTTAACTCCTCTGCTACTAAATGTACCGGTTTGCATTTCTGTTTGATACATCATGAACGTAGCAATCCAACCCTTTGCTTGGGAGGAAATTCGCTTAGTCTGACAGGTTCCTGGGGCTCACATTTGACAAGTCCCTCACGTGGCGTGCTCATATCTGTGGACTACAAACCAGATGTCTCCCCCCTTAATCTTTTTCTAATGGTGAATGGTACATCATGGGGCGCCGACCGCTCTCCCCTATTGCGGTTAAATAGATCAGCCATCCGCTCCGTTTTGGGTTGCGGTAATGAAGTGCATGGTTCGGCAGCTCCCTACAACCTGCGACCCATCAATAGTATATACCGGGTGATCAGTATAAAACGCAACCCACAGCAGGCAGAGCGAAATGCACTGGCAACCGTGTTTGAGCGGATCGGATAGCGGCTGGTGGTTTCAAGCAGGTAAACTGTCGGGTGTGGCGTCATTGCCGCAGCAATAATGAACAGACGTGAACAGTTGTAATATTAAACATTTATTCAAGATATTCTCCGACGCCCGAATCAACTATTTACAATATATACAGACTGTTACTAAGAGGAACTTTCAACCGGTCACAACAACCGCTTGCCTGATGAAAATCTACTCCCGCGGTGTGATCGTTATCTCTAAGTCTCGACGCATTCACGTCGGCTCCAGCCCCCTTGCCCCCGTAGCGTACACGACGTGCCACGTGCCGCGCACCCTCACACGACATCCCACGAAGAGCTCGAGAATCAGAAGACCGACTTGTGTGCGGGGCGCGCATATTTACCCTCTGGCCCGGCTGACGGAACTGCGTCATCTCGCCGCTTCCACCAGCCGCGTTTACCAGACAGCCGAACTACGGGGTTCACAAGCATGCCCCCGTGGCAACGCACGTCACGGCAGCTTCTTGGGGTTGCCGCCCTTCGCCTTACGCGAGAGCCGGGTTTCCCGTCCCAATATAGCCTCCCCTTGTTCTGCGAGGCGTCCCTTTGCATGCTGCCCGCTGTCGCAGTCTACTTCCATGTGCATGAAATGCACGTGGCCAATATTTAGTTTATAAGGCGACTGTTATGACGCCACACGGGAAGTACGCTTAATCCCCTCTCCCACTAACGCCACCCTGAGGAGAGCAGGTGACCGCCGTGGTCACAAGTTGACAGAGAAAGGCACGCGCCCGCTTGTTTGGTTTGGAAAGAAAATTGAATTGTCAAAAACGACGATTCCTTCGTATATTTTTTAGAAGTGAAACAAACTTGCCATGTAAAATATACATTGAGATAAATTTAATAGTAAACTGTGCTTGTTTTAGTTTCATAACAAGATACATACGCTCCAAAACATATGCTCCAGAAATGTATATGTTTTATACTTCTGTTTGAAGTATATATTAATAAATAAGTTCATATTCGCAGAACAAATCTTTGTTATTGTTATTATTATTGAATAAGGTTACTTTAAAGTTAATTAACTAATTAAAATATAATAAAACTTAATTTCTCAATTTATTCTGATACGTATCCGCCGTTACTGTTTCTTTGAAAAACAGATCAATTAATCTGCATCGATAAATGGCATACCGTACTCCAACCTTTTTTTTGATGGAATGGTTTCTCTACTGTTTCCTATGGCCTCTCGGTACGCCCAGAGACTACTGTTTTGCTGGTTAACATATCCATCCAGATGAAGCCAAGCCTCATCACTAAAAAATACTATAAATGCATGAAGACCTTCGCTAACAATTTGTCGTAGCCAATTACAGTAATTCGTGCGAGCAGCCCGATCGGGAACCTTAAGCTCTAGAGAAGTTCGCTGTTTCAATGCGCACATTTTCAAGTTTTTGTGGCATAGTGTGCATTTCCATACGAGAGATTACATTGTTTTTTGTTTTTTTAAATTTTATTTTACGTCAAAAAAAAACAGGTCAAACTGCATATGACGTGCTATGGGGTAAAGTGAATTGTGTGCACATTTTCAAAATTCTGTGATCCCTGCACTAAGTCATATACTACTTAAATTAAAAAAAAAGCTCCCATGTAATAAAATATATTTTCAAGGATAAATAAGCAATAAATTTTGGCTCTTAATAATATTGCTGCTTAACATTGCTGCTGGAGCTTCCTTAATCATTTTTTCGGGGAAGTTGAAAGAACATCCGTAACTTCCTCTAGTTTTTGCTGCGTGAGCACTGTTGTTTGGTGACAAATGTGCTCCAGAATTGTACAGATATTTTATACTTGCTGTTTTAAATATGCTTGAAAAATTAATTCCAGATCTGGAGAACATTTATTATTATTATTATTATTATTATTATTATTATTATTATTATTATTATTAGTGTTATTAATAATTATTTTTATTGAAATAATGGTACTTTTAAAATAAAAGTAGTTTTAAAAGAGCGGGCTCAGTAGTCAGTGACAAATAATCACTGGTGAAATTATCAGTGAAAGATAGTCACTGCTTAATGAATGATACATCATAGCCTTGCCCTTCATCCCTATTATTTAATCTTAATATATGGAACTTCCTGCAACAAAAATAATAAAGGTAGTTAGGTAATCGGTAAAGGAGAAAAATAAATTATTTATTATTAATGATAAAAAGGAAGTTATGAATTATACATTGATGTCGGAAACAAACAAACCTTACAAAAAATGTTCAAAATGCCCTCTATTTGCTAGCAAACAAGCATTAACTCGCTTGAGAACATTTGCTGCAACCTGATATAAAGTTTGTTCATCAATCATGCGAATCACTTCTTTGATGTTTCTTTCGACCTCTGCGAGATTAGCAGGTTTGTTTGGATAAACTTTACTTTTGAGGCATTACCAAAGATAAAAATCTGATGGTGACAAATTAGGTGAACTAGGGGGCCAAAAACCTGAAGAAATTATTCTGTTCCCAAAAAACTCTTTCAGAAATTGCATTGTCGACTTGGCAGTATGTGATGTCGCCCCATCCTGCTGAAACCACCAATTTCTCTCATCCTTTTCTAGAAGGGATACAAAATTTCTCAGTATATTCTGATATCCGCCGTCGCCGTTTCTTTGAAAAACAATGGACCAATTATTCTGCGGCAAGAAATCGCTCACCAAATTCAAACTTGTTTTAATGCAGTGGTCTCTCTACTCTTTCCTGTGGTCTCTCAGTACCCCAGAGTCTACCGTTTTGCTGGTTACATCCGGATGAAATCAAGCCACATCACCAAAAAATACGTTATCAAGTGCCTCAAGACCTTCGCTAACGAATCCACGTAGCCAATTACAATAATTCATGCGAGCAGCCCGATCAGGAATCTTAAGCTCCTGAGATATCCGCAGTTTGAACGCGCGCATTTTCAATTTTGTACTGGCACAGTGCGCACTTCTATAAGAAAGATTATATTGCTGCTGAAGTTTCCTTAATGTTTTCGGGGAAGTTAAAAGAACATCCCGAACTTCCTCTAGTTTTCGCGGTGTGAGCGCTGTAACTCGACTGCGTTTCCGATCAAACACACCTCCTGTCTCATGATAGCACTTTCTCAGATGAAACTTTTTCTCTGAAAGCTGCCCGGCATTCTTTGAAAGATTGCGTTCGGAAATACTCCTCTACCACAAAACTGCGTTGCTCTACACTGATGCGCATCGTAAGTTAACTGAAAGAAGGAAACTATGAATGAAGATGCTGCCTGTTTTGTTTCGAGCACGTATGACCCACACCACAGGAAGGGGTGAGTGAAACGAAGAGGGGTGGGGGTGGGGGTGAATGGAGTGTTGCTGAAATGCAGGCGAAGGAGCTGTCCCAGAAGCAGTGTTGCAAAACTTTCACTTTTCTCTCAGTGCCTTGAACAGCAGGGTTGCGTTTTATACTGATCACCCTGTACCACGCTGGTATCCGTCTCTCAACAGGTGCGTATCGCACTAGTCGATTTGAGTGCCTTATAGCCGAGGCTTTTGAGCCGTCCTTAGAAAGAAGTCAGGATATTTTATTAGCGTCTTACGGTGCTAAAGTATCAGGACTCTAATCATCCTTGTTGCCAAATAATTATCCATCCTAAATATGAAACATTATTCGAACTTCGCTGCTTCAGCCTCCGAGTATTCGATTGCGAAATCTTTTGCGGGACCTTAATGTTGGTCTTCCCACTCGTGTGAAACCCCCAAATCACCCCATCCCCATTGGAAATTCCTCTCCCCGAATATTGACATCAGACTATCCAATCTCCCGAAACAAACGTCTAGTCCTCTTGTTTACCAGATGCATTTTCAGGAAATGAGGGTAGCGTATCCAGATCATGTATTCTTAAACACAGATCATGCAATGGCGCAGTGGTATGTAGTTTTTATTGTATCAGAGTCACCAATTCATATCGGCTACTTTCTCAGTGCATTACCTACACTGCTGAAATGTATGCAATTCTTAAAATCCGAATATATATGTAGTCAGCGACATGGTGCGGAGCATTTCTCTGTTCTGATTTTCTCAGCTCACCTCAAGCTGTCTCCCGTTCTTCCTCAGACTACCTGACGGAAACAATTCAAAACCTCATTCATCGCCTTGTGTCTCGCCACAATGATCTGGTACTGAGTTGGGTTCCAGGCCATGTGGGAATCATAGGAATCATAGGTCAGCTGGCTGACCAGGCGGCGAAATCGGCGACGGAGAATACTCATGTTGACATTCCTTTTGTACCATCGTCCGATGTTAAAGCTTCTTTAAAACGATCCATCCTTAGAGCGTGGCAAACAGAGTGGCAAAATACCACCTATAAACTACGTGTAATAAAGGATTTGTTCATTCCTGGCGTTCCTCATCCCGACCTTCCAGGCGTGAGGAAGTCCTTTTAACTCGCCTGCGTATCGGCCTGCCACTTTTCTCACAGTTTCCTCATTCGAGGTGAATCTCCTCCTACCTGATTCATACAGGGCGATTCTCTCTGTGGCACACGTCCTCCTGCATTGCATGAAATTTGTTGGCAGCCGACAAAGACATGGTCTGGGCAACTATATAATTTTATCTGACAGATAAGGGTAATTATGTTTTTATGTTTTTCTGGCCCCAGATTTACGTGTTTGAACTTGGTCTTATCTACTTGTATGTTTTCTGCGTAATTGAAGCTTTCTTTTTAGGATATGTATGTGCTTTTTAATTAGCGGGTAAGTTGCATCTGCTGTAAGTTCCTTCTGAACGCGTTTTTCAGCAACTTCAGGAACTTGATACATTATGGTTTTATTATAATTATTATGCTTATGATGACAAAAAGTTACACGGAACACAAATCTAGTTACTACGAAAGAGAATTTTCGTGACATATATTTGAAAATTGCAAAAGTTCGAACTGTGTACGTCTTCCTAGGACTCCATTATTGAGGATAGATTTCTTCCTGCCACGTTTCGTTTCTACGCCGCTGTAAGAAAATTATTTTCTTATGAAATTATTTTCGTTTCAAGTAACGAAACGATAGCGTGCGTGAATTTAGTTTCGTTACAGAATGAACATATAATTGAAATCGGTTTCGTTTCTTTACCGAAATGAAACGAAAGTAAATTTTCTTGCATTGGTGAAAAAGCCTTATTTCTTTATTTAGTTTCGTTATTAATATTGGTTGAAGGACAAGTAACTTCAGTCGGGAGAAGTGCATTGAGAAAATTTGGACTCCAGGCTTCATTAGTCTACGTACTATCTTATTTTCACGAATGTAATGCGCCATCAAATCTGATGGCGCGAACACCCCATATTTGAAACTTACAATTATTAAAAAAGGATTTGTAAAATGTGAATGACATGTAGTGAACCACTTAAAAATTACACCCTCCTAAAAATAGAAAATTTTTCAATAATCAAGTGAATCTGTACATAAATTGTTTTCAGTGATTGTGTTAAGAAACAAAATAAACGTTTTTGTTAAAATAATAGCAGAGTTTTAATTCACCACCTAGAATCGTAATAATATTCTGTATATAAAGAAAATATATTTTGCTGAATTAGCTTTGCCAGCGTAACCTTAAGCCAGCAAAGCCAACAATTTTTGGAATACCTGTTGAAGAATAAATTTGGGTATTTGAATAGCACAATATTCTGGTTATATAGTAAATGTATTTTGTGGAAATGTTATTGCCAGCATAACGGACGTGAAATTAACTTTGTGTGCTGGCTAGACGCGTCAAGTTAGCCTACACACATCCCATTTCGCCACAAAACACATGGCAATTAATTCCAAATTGTGGCAGTTAATTAGCAATTAAAATAAATTATTTGAAGGTTTCCGTCGAGCTACGATCCGAATTCCGCATGTATGTGCTGGCGTGACGCGTCAAGCCAGCTTACACCCCATTTCGCCATGAAAACACGTGGCTATTACTTATAAATCGTGGCAATTAATTAGCAATTGCCGTAAATCATTTGAAGGTTTCCTTCGAGCTACGATCCGAATTTAACTTTTGTGTGCTGGTGTCGCGTCAAGCCAGCTCACTCCCGTTTTCGCCATGAAAATACATGACGATTAATTCCAAATTGTTGCAATTAATTCATTCGAGGTTTTCCGTGGAGCCAAGATCCGAATTTAACTTGTGTGTGCTGGCGTCGTGTCAGGCCAGCTCACACCCGTTTTCGCTTCGAAAATACGTGGCAATTAATTCGAGATTGTGGCAATTAATGAGCAATAAATAATTTGACATGGTTCATGTGGGTATGTTGATATGGCAGATCCAGGTAGACGCACCACACAAAAGGGAACTCCTACCCCAGCGGCCTAACCGGCTTCGAAAGGGTTTTAAGGCGAATATTTTATATATCAATTAAATATTGGGCGGGAAATTTGTATTATAGCCCATAATAAACTGCAACGTCATGAAGCGTCCAACGGCACAAACAATTAATGGAATTCAATTGACGACAGCGCAAAATATGTTAACGCTATTGTTGCCTAAAGTTTATTACTAGCTTGTACACTTTGGATCAGGAGAATTGGAAAAATGTTTGTTTTACCGTTTTCTTGCAATGGGTTCATGGATATGGTTTGCATTTAACCACCAAAACAAGAAATAAGCTATTGATGCAATTTCTTTGTAGTCAAAATCAAAGTAGCACTCGAAGGAGAAAGTATTACATTGTTGACTCTGTTAACCCCCTCCCAACTTGATTTACACGAAATACGTTTATAAGAAAACGAGAAGGGCAATGAAGTTTCACAAGATAAATTGAAAGCAGTTTTTGCAAACGGTTTACAACAATGCCTCTGGACAGCGCACCTAACAATATACAAACAACTATTTAACAGTTCAAGATCCAGTAAAAGGCCAAGCCTTACATGTTCGTCATAACGAGAGTCGAGGAGCAAATACAATTGCTTGATATCTATACAAATTTCTATTGGATGTGCCTGACGAAATACAAAAGTTACGTTATGCTCTTATTCAGGTTGAGAGCATGAAAATAATTTTGTGTGTTATATTTCTTTCCATTACCTTACAAAGCCAAAGTTTAAACGAAATAACCACGAATTTTTAGTTAGTCGTGACGAACATTGGGAGTGTAACACGGACTATTCTATGATAGAAAAATACGAACAAAAGAAAAAACACATGAAAATCCATTATTTGAACAATTGGATCAGCTGATGAGAAATACCAAAAATAAAAACGCGTGGTAACGAGAATAATTTCACGTGGTTGCCATAAGATAATTTTATATAATTTTATCGTATTAAGCAAAAAATTGATCATCGTTATAATAATAATAATAATAATAATAATAATAATAATAATAATAATAATAATAATAATATTGCAAGTACCATAATGCGGACATATTGGAATATGGAACGAAGTCTGTAGCATTGAATGAGAGGGACAGTTTTCTTTTAAACATGCGTTAAACGCATCAGATAGTGTATTAGAACAATTAATTTCTATCATGAAGAAATCGGATGCAGCGCGGCTGGAATGACAGTTTTAAAGATGTGTCACCGACTGTGGGCGACTCAAATGTTACCCGATTGCACTAAAAAGGTTAAATTGTTTGAAGTAATATTCTTCAGATACAGATTTCAAGCTTCAATTTTGAATCAATTAAAAGTATCTTAGATAAAAATCCTAGAAGATATGGTCATTTGAAAGTTGTTTATTTTTACTTTCTTGTATACGTACGTACTAGTGGAGCAATATACATAGTAGAGAAAGTTATGTAATGTTGCGGAAAATCTATTTCCATATTTCAACGGAAATACAGGTCTTACAGTCCATTGCTACTTAAAAAGTGTTCTTCCAGAACGTCCGTCTGTCCTCCCGTCTGTCCGTCCGTCCTTCCTTCTGTTTGCCCGTCCGTCCTTCTGTCTGGCCGTGCGTCCCTCTACCCTTCTGGGTAGCCGTCCGTCCGCTTGCCCGTCATTTTGCCTGTAAGTACGTCAGCCAGTCAGCCCGTCAGTACGTCTTCCCGTCCGTCCGTCTTCTCGTCCGTCTTTCCGCCCGTCCGTCTTTCCGCCCGTCCGTCTTTCCGCCCGTCCGTCTTTCCGCCCGTCCGTCTTTCCGCCCGTCCGTCTTTCCGCCCGTCCGTCTTTCCGCCCGTCCGTCTTTCCGCCCGTCCGTCTTTCCGCCCGTCCGTCTTTCCGCCCGCCCGTCTTTCCGCCCGCCCGTCTTTCCGCCCGCCCGTCTTTCCGCCCGCCCGTCTTTCCGCCCGTCCGTCTTTCCGCCCGTCCGTCTTTCCGCCCGTCCGTCTTTCCGCCCGTCCGTCTTTCCGCCCGTCCGTCTTTCCGCCCGTCCGTCTTTCCCTCCGTCCGTCTTTCCCTCCGTCCGTCTTTCCCTCCGTCCGTCTTTCCCTCCCTCCCTCCGTCCGTCTGTCTTTCCCTCCCTCCCTCCGTACGTCTGTCTTTCCCTCCCTCCCTCCGTCCGTACGTCTTTCCCTCCCTCCCTCCGTCCGTACGTCTTTCCCTCCCTCCCTCCGTCCGTACGTCTTTCCCTCCCTCCGTCC
>BLKR01016876.1:0-19041 GCA_011170035.1 Teleogryllus occipitalis
TTTCTTCTTCTTCTTTCTTTTCTTCTTTTTCTTCTTCTTCTTTCTTCTTCTTCTTCTTCTTCTTCTTCTTTTTCTTCTTCTTTTTCTTCTTCTAATTTTTCTTCTTCCAATTCTTCTTCTTCTTCACTTCAAGGATTAGGCTCTAACGAACCCATTCTTGTGCTCATTTTGCTCTTGGTCTTCCAATATCTCTTCTTCCCACTGCTCTATAATCCCTTGCAATTGCTGGTAGTCTCTTGTTTAGCATTTGCTCCAGATGTTCGCATCATCTTCGTCTCAGAGTATTCAGCAATAGTTCAACTGTAGACTAAAGAGGTAATAATTCTTTACTTTACGGTTCAATCTTCAACTCCTGTCGTATATCTGTGTTTCTTTTATTATCTAAAATTGTAAAACCAAAAGTGCTCCTCATGAACTTCATTTCTGTTACCTGGATTCTGGATTTGTCCTTCTCTGACTCTCTTTTCTTCTCTTTCTCTTATTTCTGATTACTCTTATTTTATCTCCATAGATGACTGTAACAGCAACAGTATTGAAAAATTTTACCCGTGTTTCTCTCCTTGCTTTATTTTTTAAGTTTCTGTGAATTGTAACACAAATGCTTCTGAATCTTATAAGTTTTTCATCTAAATCATTAATCTTTTTATAAGATACATAACAGCCTAAATATTTGAAGTATTTTACTTGTTCTAGTATCTTTTCTTCTATTATTTTCTAAGTAATTTATTTTAGTTCTCATGGGATACTTTCCTTTGAATGGCATTATTTAGTTTGTGCAATGGATACTTTAAAGTCATAATCTGCCGCAATTTGGTGAAGTTTGTAACCTTAGATCTGCATTTTATCTTGAGTTTTGTATTATTACTTTGTCGTCCATGTTAGGGTTGCCACCTCTTCGGGTTTGACCCGGAGACTCCGGGTATCAAGAGTGATCTCCGGGCTCCGGCTTACTTTTGAAATTCCCCGGGTCATATAAAGAAATAAAATTATTTTTAAAATTAATTTTTTTTCATGTTTTAAAATACAATCTGTGTTCAATAATTTAATTTTAACGAATGTTAAATCATATGTCATATTAATGACACTATATAAATAAAACTACTTTGCGGCAAAATCAGTATGCCATCAGTTCACCATCTCTAGTTGAAAGAGAATGCACTTAATATTATAGTAATTAATGCATTATTAATATTATAAATGTATTACTTTTATGAAATAATTAATCGGTAAAAGGCGTATATTATTTTACGATAAATGTTGATTATGAATTTAAGCGCTTACTTTTCGTTAACTCATCCCCCCACCCCTAGTGATCTCCGGGTCATGTGTTCTTCGAAGGTGGCAACCATATCCATGTATAAAAGAGAGTTTAAAAAGGTTAAACCTTTTTAACCCAAAATTTTGATGTATCAGTTACATATGAAGCTGAATGCTTGATGGAAAAGTTACAAAATTTTCAATTTGTTCCCTTGTTATATGATATGAAATCTTGCCTTCAGTGAATATTGTCTCAAAAATATTGCAAAATCCTGATTTACGTACCTCATCATGTATCAAAAATTTAGTTCTTCTTAAAATGAACATTCAGTCATATGAAAATAATTTTTATGAAATGGTAGGCAATGTAACTGATTTTGCTAATTTGTGCGGTGTAGATGCAGATTTTCCTCCACCCACACACACACACAAAAACAAAACTATGTTCACTTATGAATATGACAATGAGAGTACAAATGATTCAAAAGAGAATTTCATCATACATTGTTTCATTACTATTACTGACACTACAGTTTCATCTATGGAGGAAAGACTTTAATTGCTTGAAAAGCAAAGTGATGTATTTATTTTTTTAAATGATATCAACAAACTAGCAGAAATTAGTAAACCAGTCATATTAAAAAATTGTATGGATCTAGAATTATAACCGAAAGATGAAAACAATACAGATTGTCTACAAGATTTAAAAGCAATGTAACTTGCAGATAAACTAAATAGTATAATCATGAAATTTCTCAAATCAAAATTCTCATCAATTGAAGTATTAGAATTCATATATCAAAATAAACTAATTGAGTCATTCCTTAATATTACTGTGTTATTACAAATTTTATTAACTTTGGCGGTTACAGTAGTCACCAGAGAAAGTTCATTTCCAACATTAAAAATTATTAAAATCTTCCTACAATCAATCATGCCACAAAAAAGATTAACAGATCTAGCAATGATATACATTGAAAGTGAAATCTGCATCTATTGATTTACAGAGTATCATAAGAAAGGTTGCAAGTTTAAAAGTTCGAAAAGTGTCTTTAAAATTTTATACTATTTTTTTTTTGTCATATGCTAATTGTATTTTATTGTATATTTTATTTGTGCACAGATATTACTTAATATTTAATAAATAAATCTAAATAACACTTCAATAAATACTATTTTAAACAAATAAACTTTTCTATTATCAAAAGTATGTTATTATAATCATAATACTATATATAGTATTCCTTTTGAAAGCAGCAAAATGTCCTTGTCTGAGGGCACCCACGGGTAAATACATTTTGATGGTCTCAAGGCCTGTGAAAACACTGGTAACCAAAAGCTGGAAAAACATGAAATCTTGCCTTCAGTTCTTCCAGTGCATCATCATTTTTTTATATGTTTAGAAAAATGTAAGCAGCAATGACATAACTGAAGATTCATTTTTCAGTGACCAAGAGGTTTTTCAGGTTTTGGATCTCACTTAGGAGGAAATATTTAAAATAGCTACATACTGCAAAATGATTTACTTTAAGAATAAAACTATTAATAAATACACTTTCATCTACTACATTTTTTTATCTCTTTACAAAAGTCAATTTACTTTGATGTCAGCAAAATTTTAGTTAACCTGTATTTTGCGACAGTATCTTTGGTTCATGTAATAATCTCCTGTACTGCTGTCCTGAACTTCAAGGGCATGTTTCAGAAAATTAAAACTTTGAATATGAGGATTTTAGTAAATATACCTTCATGTAAAACATGAGATAAATTTTATTTCTTGAGTGATTTTTTACAGTTTTTTAACAAGAAACTCCTTTCTTGCGAAGGAATATTGCCAGATATGTCAAAAACATGATGAAATAAGAAATAATTAGAAACAACAACCACAAAAAACACTTCAGATACACCATTTTTGCTGAGGAGACTAATATAATTATGAGTAGGGCTATTTACATTATTCTCATTGTCCCCAATTAAGGAGGCTCAAACTTCAGTTTCTTCTGTGCTTTTACATCTTATCAATACATTAACATCTGTTAGTTCAAATGTTGAGTGATAAATCATGACCATCAAAACAGACTTAAATTTTATGAAGACTGATTTGCTGATCATGATTTATCACTCAACTTGCAGTTAATATTCCCCCTACCTGTCATGAGTTGATTACAAGCTCAAATGTAAATGCAGAAATTGGGAAAACTAAGAAACGGCTAAAATTATTATGTAGCTTATTTTCTAACATAACCATTGTTGACATTAGCTCCATTGTTGACAAAGGAAATTCTACATCAGGCGTGGACATTTGAATCTACAAGGAAAAAGATATCTAGCAAAGCTCTTTGTGAAACTTCAAAATTTTCAGAAAGCAACGAGGAGGTAGAATCATTCATTCTAAGAAACTTGCTGCACCCTGTGGTAGTTTTACACACAATAAATTGGAGAACACTTTCCCATAAATTCACCATGAAAATGTACAATATATTAAATCTACATTTAACCAATTGGAAATAATTCTTCATGTCATGCAACCATATGCAGTGTTGGAGCTATGCAATTTTGGGCTCGAGGCATTAATGAAGCGTGTCCCCCCCCGGAAAAAAATAAAAATGTGAAAGTTGTATCAAGAAACTATATGAGTTATTTATTTCAATTTGGGATATTCAATCCTAAACTTCAATGACTTCAATACATGGCTAATATCTGCATAATATTTATATTATTGCAAAAATATGTGTTAAAAATATCTTGGATGTTAAGAGGAGAAAATTTAAAGGCTTAAAAAGTTTCTAATGGCAGCATAATTTTATAAACTTTTCAGGATTATATGACATTTCTTATTTCATAGAGACCTACATTATAAGTAATGACTATAATTAACTATTAAAAGTAAAAAATTAATTGAAAATTTTATGAAATATCAGATTACTGTACAGCAACTTATAAAATTACGATAACATTTTTCTCGAGTTCTAATTTCTTTTTCACATTTTTACTCATTTTTTTCCATAAGTCCCAACATCGTATCCCTTGACTTGCGGGGCCCCAGGTGATCGCTTGTTCTGCTCTTGCCTATCACAGGCCCTGACCTTATGCATCTTTATAGTGAGGGACTTGCAAATGATGAACTGAAAGTAAACAAATTAGAACATCGCTCTTTAATAAAACACTTCTGAAGTCTCTCTTGAAAATGTGGGGGATGGGGATCACAATATAGTACATAAAACAAAACAAGTGAGAAGAAATGAACTGGATCAATATGGGTATTTATTGTACAGAGATGTTATTTGAAGTAGTTGTTATTCATCCTTGAGATAATAATGCTTCTTTGAGATAATATAAACTTCCTCAAGATAATATACTATAAATATTTTTGGGAAATACAGGTCTCCTTACTTAGACATTAATGACTTCTACACAAAATTTGAAGAAGTTTTAAAAAAAAACTGTCTCAAAGTAAGTGAAGATTGAGATCCTAGGAGACACAGAGGACATTCATTGGAAAGATTTAAAGGCAGTGTATTGATAGCATTGATGAGAAATGAGGATCAACAAAATCAAGGGTCTGTCATTAATGTAAAACTAGGACCATACAACATTCAAACACAGTAATAGACCAAATTATGACAATTGTTTATTAAAAACTGTACATAATAAACAATCTGACACATCAAATAAATATCGATAACAAAGTACTAAGTTTAAATACACAGAAAAAGAAACTAAGTATTCATGTATTAAGGACACGTGAATGAGTAAATTGTGTCTTGGGAATGAAATGCTATAAAATTAGAGTCGGTCTTCAAATATATTATATTATGAAGAAAACACTCATAATAAATGAAACTTGTTTCTCAGCATAATTAACAGACATTGAAATTCCACTTGCCCTGTAAAAACACTGTCATATTATAATAAGAAGGAAAAGAAATACAAGCTGTCAAATGAAATAGTTAAACTCAAAGAGTTCTGCTCTAACATTATAACGCTCCTCTAGTTATAAGTCAAAGAGTTTCATTATTGATGAACTAAAACATGAAGAACTGCTACACAATGTTTAAGATTGAAGGAAATTCCTTCCAGGGACATAGTAAAAGCAGAAAATTGTCCTGAAAAATACTAAGTAATTTTAAAGCTTACAAGCTTACATTAATAATTTCAAATATACCAAACATTTTATGGAACAAAGTAAACTAAAACAGAAGAGTCATAAAAACAAAATATACAATTAGACAAGAAAAATCAAAGAACAAATAATCGAATTTAACAACAGCAAATCTTCATGATGATATTGAATTATTATTATTATTATTATTATTATTATTATTATTATTATTATTATTATTATTATTATTATTATTATTATTATTATTATTATTATTATTATTATTATTATTATCTTATCTCTTATTCTCAAAACTTGCCATTATTCTCTGGTAAACTTTCTAGACCACTTAATAAGTCAATTATAGATTGTACTTTTCCAGACACTTTAAAAATTGATATCGTGAGACCATTGTATGAGGGAGAAATCTATGATGTTCACGATTATCAACCTATAATACTAATGTCAAATTCTGCTACACTTTTTGTCAAGTTGACAATGTAATTTTCATGATGTGTAATTTTCTACAGTAAAATAATGTAATTGTTAACAGTCACCATGAGTTCTGGAAGGGCTTGTCAACTAATGAAATAATAATAATAATAATAATAATAATAATAATAATAATAATAATAATAATAATAATAATAATAATAATAATAATAATAATATAATAATAATAATAATAATAATAATAATAATATTTTATTGCTTATAGACTTACACAAAGTATCAAGCAAAGTCTGTCTAGTAATTAATTTAAATTACAGGAAGTTAATTACATATTTTTACTACATGCACTTACAGTAATAATTTACAAATCTACATTATCTTAATAATTTAAATGTTAAAAATATATATAATTGATTAATATAAACAATTAAATTAAGCTATAATAATAGGATTTAAAAATCAATTACATATCTTACAGTAATAATTCAAATAATTTACTTGATAGCTTACATGGTTATTAAAGCATGCAAGAGCTCACAATAAACATTCATATAATTTACATTTTAATAATACAAAGTCACATTATTACACTAAGAGTAGCATTAACAAATCACTGTATTATTATAAATAATAAATAAAAAAATAAATAATTTACATATGATTATTTTGATCTTTCTAAGGCATTTAATCTGGTGCCACATGGTACACATCTAGAAAACTTAGAACATGTAGGAATATGGAGAAAAATAAATGATCTTGTGAAATCATTTTCAACAAATTGTGGTCAATGCTCTGAAATATATTGGAAACGAGATTTTTTTATTAATAACATTCAATCAAAATTTGTGACTGTATCTTCAGAAGTTCCTTAGTGAAAAGTACTAGGTCCCATACTATTTTTACTGCAAGTAAATGAGTACCATATTATAGATTAATAACTAACGCAGATGATCCTTCAGTTTTTTGTTGCAATAAAGACTGAAAACCTGGAAACAAAAACTTTTCAATAACAGAAATATACACTTACCAATGCCAAAACTATTTGGAGTTGAATGCTGATAAAACAAAAGTTAAATTCTTTCATGATCTTAGTATAATGAATATTTCTAATAATATTTGCAACATCAAAGTGAATAACAAGGCTATTGGAAGAATTAAGTGTCAAAATTTTTTAGGAATCACCACTGATGAAAATTTATGTTACAATGAATACATCAATGTGTATGAATGTAAGTTCCAACATTTTAGTCTCATGTTACTAATCACATAATTCTTGAATTATGTGATAAGTAACATTATTCTTGAACATATAATGTCTGTTATCTGTAAATAATATATCCTAATAGAGTATTCGGCATTGAAATTTTGGAGGAGGGGGGGGGGGAAGGAAGGGAACAAGAAACTGAAATATGAACTAAGTAATGATTCTGATGATGATGTAATGATCTGATAATGTAATGAATTGATATGAATATGAATGTAATGATATGAATATGAATGAATGCAATATGAATGTAATGAATTGATAATGAATGAATTGAAACTGTAATGAACTGAGTAATGATGAAGGAATTTACAAATCACAACACTACTTCCCTTAAAAAAACATAAATAAAAATTCTTATCCCATTTGACTTTCTGTTTCATGTTGACTGTTCGATCTGAAGCAAAGAAAAAAGAACTGGCACATCACCTCCTGCCTCTGTTAAATTGTAGTTGGACTGTTGTAGAAAGAGAATGCCAGACCATAATTCTATTTCCTTCACCCTGAATTTGCTAGATGCATTAGGCATTGTTAACAATAATATTGTTAAATTATTTCTAAATTAATAGTATTGTTGTTATTATTAGAATTGTTATTACTATTATTAGAATTGTTATTATATTTAATTATTTTTATAATTATTATTATTACTAACATTAGTAACAAGTATTGTAAGATCAGTGACACCAACTCCATCAGGGATTTTTGTCCAGTTTCCCTTGATCCTTTGAGCAAATGCTGAGGTGGCCTTCTTGCTTTGATTTCTGGACAGTAACTGTAACTTCACGAAAGGCCGAACCTATAGCCTTGGGACACCCCGCAAGTTACTTCTTCTATTACGAATGTGTCTATATAGACTACACTCCTCTTGTGAAGATAGTCTTCAATCATTCTCAGGAGGTATTCGGGGACCTTCTTATCAGTCAATGCCTCAATGATATCTTTCCATCTGGCGGAATTGAAGGCATTTCTGATATCAATGGCAATTAACGCACAGAATCTTTTCTTCCCTTCACCTCTTGGCTGGCTGACTCCTCAATCCTAACCACCTCAAGAATGGCGTCCGTTGGCGACCGTCCTTTCCGGAAGCCGTATTGTTTAGGTTAAATTTATCCCTACCGACAAGTGCTTCTCAAGTCTAATAATAATAATAATAATAATAATAATAATAATAATAATAATAATAATAATAATAATAATAATAATAATAATAATAATAATAATAATAATAATAGTAATAATAACAATTCTAATAATAGTAATATCAATTATAATAGTAACATCAATTATAATAGTAACAATACTAATAATAAAATACTATTCATTCAGAAATGATTTAACGATATTAATGATGCCTAGTGCATTTAGCAAATTCAGGATGAAGGAAATAGAATTTTGGTTTGGCATTCTCCTTCTACATCAGTCCAACTGCAATTTAACACAGGCAGGATGGGATATGCCAGTTCTTTTTTCTTTGCTTCAACTTGAACAGTCAACATGAAACAGAGAATCAGTGGGATTAGAATTTTTATTTTTGTTTTTTAAGGGAGGTAGTGGTGTGATTTGTGTATTCCTTCACACTGTAGAACATGTTGTTAAGCAGGAAAGCTTTCAATTTACTTTTAAATCTATGTATTGTATTCATATCTTTAATATCATGGTTCAATTTGTTGTAAAGTGTAATGCCCTCTATTAGGGTACTTTTTTGATAAAGTGTAGTTTCAGAATGGGGAACATGTAGGTTATCCTTTTGTCGAGTGTTATAGTTGTGTACACCTGAATTTAGAGTGAAAGTGTCTTTGTTTTCCATGAGAATCTTCTTTGTGAAGACAACTATTTCAAATATGTACATGCACGGTAGTGGAAGAATCCTTAATTTTTTGAACAAGGGTTTGCAAGACTCCAGCTTATGAGTGCTAGTCATTGTTCGCAGTATTCTTTTTTGGATAATAAATGTACGAGTGCTTTCAGGGGCATTTTCCCAAAATATTAATCCATATTTCAAGTGTGAGTGCACATTTGCATAATACATTGTCCTAAGAGTCTCAATGTTGGAGCTTGACCTGAGGGTGTATAGGGCATAACAAGATTTGGTGAGCTTCTTATTAAGATTTGAAATGTGAGCATTCCATTTTAGGTTTTCTTGGATTGTTAGACCAAGGAAGGTAGTTTCCTGTGATAATTTTACAGGATTATTATTTATGAGCAAATGCTGGGAGAGTTTTTCTTTGGATCGGGGATTCATGAAATTTAGGGAGACTGTTTTGCTGGTGTTTATGATAAGTTTGTTGTCTTGAAACCATGAGATTTGAAACCATGTTGTCTTGAGAGGATTAGACCCTCAAGTAACTTGCCCGTATCCAAGAGGCAAAGCGGTCTATAAGACGATGTCTGATCTATCGGTTTGATACCCTTCCGAAGAAGAATAAGTTTCTGTTTCTTCCACCGCCTGTGGAATGTGCCCTCCCTAAGGCAGCAATTGAACAAAGATAACAAGCAATCAGGGTACTGCTCTACAACAATCTTGAGCATGTCATTCGGTATACCGTCTATGCCCACACTTTAGCTTTCCCACACTTTATGTTTGACGCAGCATTCCGCAATTCATTTAATATGAACAAATATTGTTCGTCAAAGGAAAAGGCGTTCTGTCTCTGTCTTACCCAACGATCCCTAGTAGGGAAAAGATCGCATATTATTTCCTTCACCCAACGTGGATCATCTAAGCCAGGAGTCTTCCTATCAACCTTGAACTTCTTAGTCACAATTTTATAGGCAAGACCCCAAGGGTCTTTGTCAATATCTTCTAAAAGCATCTTCCAGCATCTGGCTTTGCTTCTTTTAATTTCCTTCTTGAGTAGCTTACGACAACTTGCGTACAGATATCTAAGAAAGGAGTTAGTTTTGGCTCTCGTCGCTAATCTTCGCGCCTTGATACAGTTCTTGCGCAGCTCCGCCATTTCAGACGTCCACCAATAGACTTAATGTTTACTCCTAAGACCTCTGCGTCTAGGCATCCAAGCATTACACGCAACTATAACTGTTTCTTTAGTTTTCTGAGCTATATCTTCGAGGGAATCCGTACTTCTCATCCAACCCATGGTCCTCATCAACCTAGATTCCTCCAGGGAGGCTTTAGCCTTATCTACATTCCGCTTCTTTACATTCCAAGGTGTTCTGCCTTTGTTATATCGAACCACCTCAGGATAACATTTCTCATTAATAGCGTAGGTAAACTCTCTCTCTCTCTCTCTCTCTCTCTCTCTCTATATATATATATATATATATATATATATATATATATATATATATATATATATATATATAAATGGTTGCTAAGCGACTCAGCTGCGTCCTGAGTTAGAAGGTCTTGCGCCAGCTTTACTTTTCCTCAGGTTAATCTGAATAACATTGAGCATTCGTATTCTTAATTTTGTTCTGAGCAGCGATAAATGAAGCACATCTGTAACTACCTAGCATATGATTATCGCTCTGATGTCTCTCCTTGCAAAGGATGCAAAGTAATTCACCTCTGCAATCCTTGGCGAGGTGACCCACTACACCACACTTATAATAGGTGTTCCTTCTATCAGGGCCCTTACATACGGTTGCTGTATGACCGTAGTCAAGACATCTATAGCATCTAACTAGTTGCTGCCTTTCCCTGATCCAACAGTTTATCCACCCAATTTTCATTTTCTCCTTTGCCACCAGGTCTAGAGATAACTCTGTTGGCAGAAGGATTGTCATCATTTGTACACCACGGTATCCCCTCCTCAATCGGCAGGAGTCAGCGATCTGTTCTGCCTGCACCTTGATACTCCGTGCTACCGCTTTCACCACTTCATCGACCGTTAATGAATCGTCGATGTTCCTGATTTCAATTATGTGTTTTGGTGTTAGCATATTCACCTTGGCTTGAGCACCTACCGCCTCATTTAAAGAAGCTATATTACCGCTTTTGCCTAGAACAATGAGCAACTCCTTCGTTTGTGTCCTGCGAATAGTCATGATCTCTGCCCCAAATTCCTAAGGGTCTACCTCCTTCATTTTTTTTATGATATCAGCGTATGTTTCCCCTTCTTTGGCCGACACTTTAATCGCTTGGTTTAGTGTGCGACCTCTCTGGAGCCTACCTGCTTCTGTTTCTTTCTTCCTATTCTTCTTCCTATGTTCCTTCGCAACTTTCCACTCCTGTGTAGCTACACTCCCATCTACTATTGCTACCGTACTATTCTGTCTCCTTCCTTTTTCTCCTTTTTAACGTATTTACTACCTTCTGTCGGTGGGCAAGGCGCAGCTTTCTTCTTATTTTCTTGGCGAGCCAACCCTTTACTCTTTTCATGTCTATCCGCCCCATTACGACTCGTGGGGCACTTCTGCTGTTGTGTTTTACTTACCAAAAGTTGGTCCCAGAACTCTCATCTCTCTGCTGTGATTACTTGACATTTATTCTCGATCATATCTACCACTTATATGGCTTTAGTCAATGCTTCCTTCACCGATGTGGGATTATTGCGTAACATATTACTCCCAACTACACTAAGATTACTGGCCAGACTCTCAATTAGTTTGATCTGGGCTATTTGCAGTTGTTCCATGCATTCCCATTTCTCCCATAACGAGTCAATATCTGCTCCCGTTTTGCCCTTCTAATGGCACTATCTGTGTCCCTAGACCTCCCACCAGAGTGTTTCCCACCTGAGGCATTATCTGACATAGATGCAAAATCGGCCACATCTATGTCATTGCAGTCGCTGGTTGATGACGCTCCGCAGCCTGCTCGCGCACCCCTGGCCGCCGGTACTGGGGCTCCGATCCTCTGCACCGTATCAGTTGATCCTTTAGGACCTTTCATTGTGGGTTTCTTTTCGGGGTCTCCTTCCCCTATCGTTTTTAAGTTATCGCGAGCTAACGAGGAAACGGAAGAGAATACGAGGGGACAGTAAAGAAGAGAATTAGAATAGAAGCTGATAATTGCAACGACTCCCTAGCCCTCGCAAACCTAATAGCGTCGGGGTCTAAAAAGCAACAAGAGTTGGCCGATAGGGAGACTGGCGTACAAGACAGAAAAAAGAAGTGTGCCACAAGTAAGTGGAAGCAATGGCACACCCAAGTTCTTGGGGATTACAGGAATGTTTGAGAAAGTGACAGCGGACAGCTGCTCCAGTTAGTCGCCTCTTACGACAGGAGGAGATCCCGAGGCGCCATTCCTCGGGGCGGACACCTCACGGGAAATTATTATTATTATTTGGAGGCTTGGCAACTGAGGTCTTTAGCCTTTTACTGATTAATGAGAAAAACCGAACCAATACAATTTAAATTTTATAAAAAATATTCGCCTCTTTCAGAAATTTTAATATTTTGTCTGTTGCCGTTTTGTCTGTTTCGAGGTCTTCCTTCAAGTTCCCTTTCACACCACATCTGTCTCGGATTCTTGAGAGGTTTGCACAATCTGTCAGAAGATGTTTCACTATGAGAATTCCACCGCAGCCGCAGATAGGTTGCTCTTCATTTTTCAGCAGGTATGAAAAGGTTATCCTTGTATGGCCTATTCGTAATCTTGTAAGGCACACTTGTTCTCAACGAGTGTAGCTGACATACGGTGACCATTCATTGACGCTCTGTTTGATTGGGTTTAATTTCCTTTGAAGGCTATTCCACGTAGTCTGCTCTGAGGATGCGCTTTAAAGCAGCACTTCTTGCATCTTGAGGGCGTACTTCTATTTCGATTCCTGATTGTTTGTTTGCGGCATTTCTTGCTGCAGAATCGGCCTCTTCATTGCTTGAGATACCTGTGTGCCCAGGGCACCAGATGAACGTAACCAATGTTTCTCGCTGTTTTAATTCGTGACATAATAGGAGAATCATCTGTAGTAGTGGGTCAACAGGTAGGCGTCTGTCTATAGCGGTGAGAAAGCTGATCGAGTCTGTGCAGATCACAAATTTTCCCGCACCGAGAGTTTCACAGTATCGCAAAGCTTGTAATATTGCAAAAAATTCAGCTGTGTACACACTCGCTTCTGGTGGAAGTGTCAATGTTTCTGTTGTGTCTTCAGTTACAGATGCGCTTCCAACTCCATGTTTGCTTTTTGATCCATCGGTGTAGATAATTGTGTGATCTGCCACATACTCTTCGAGAAGTGATCTAAATCTGATTTTTAATTCCGTGGGAAGGCTTTCTTTTTCTTTACACTGGTGGTGTCGAGTCGAATTTCTGGAATTTTAAGCGTCCAAGGTGGGACTTCATATGGTTTATGTTTGAAAACCGGGGTTGAACGATGTTGTAGCATCTGATTATTTCTACTGCGCGGATGTTGGTTGGACGAGTAGCTGTAGGTCTTCGATTGTAAATATTTGTCAGGTTGGATCTAGCCATCAATGGATAGTTTAGGTGCTCTGGTAGTGACAGCATTTTTGCTTGATATCTTGATAGTAGAAGTGTTTGTCGTCTATGGTGTAGCGACATGGTACTGGTTTCATAATAGACGCTTAACAAGGGACTAATGCGGAACGCTCCAGATGCATAACGGAGGCCTGCATTGTGAATAGGATCTAATTTCCTTAAGCTTGACTTCCTAGCTGAGGAGTACACTGTACACCCATAATCGATTTTGGACATGACCAGGGATTTGTAGAGACGGAGCAAGACGTCTCTATCTGCTCCCCAATTTATATGCGAAATGCATCGGATTACGTTCAGAGCCTTTTGCATCTAGACAAGATATACTCTAGATGGTGTTTCCAGGTTAAATGTCTATCAAAAATCAAACCGAGGAATTTTGCCCTTTCATTGTACGTCAGTTGAACACCATGTAACGTTAGATCTGGATCTCTGTATCTTTTCCGTTTTCTACAGAAGTGGACGCATGTGGTTTTAACTGCTGCAAATGAGAAGCCGATATTTTCCGCGTTCTGTACTAGTGTATTGATGGCATTTTGCATTTTCAATTTAATCATTGTTGGCGATTTGGCGGAATAAAATAGAGCAATATCATCAACATACATGCATTTTCCAACTGATGATTCTATGCCATCAAACATCTCATTGATTGCTATGATAAAAAGCGTACCACTTAATGGAGAACCTTGTGGTACATCGTTCCCAAGTACGTAACTTTCTGAGATAGACTGCCCAACGCGAACTTGGAAGGATCTGGTACGAAGGAAGCTGGATATGAATTTTGGAAGATTTCCTCTTATTTGCCAATAGGTATGCAGTTGTCTCAGAATGTTGTAACGCCAGGTCTTATCAAATGCATTTTCCAGGTCGAGGAATACAGTCACCATATGTTGTCTTTTAATAACTTCATCATTGTTCTGTATTGCATTTTCCAGATATAGTAGCTGACCGGTAGTAGAGTGATGCTGTCGGTAACCGCACTGATGTTTATTCAGGAGGTTGTTTCTTTCGAGACACGATGTTAGTCGAGTGTTGACCATTTTTTCTAGGATTTTTCCTAGACAGCTTGTCAGTGACCCTGGCCGATAGTTTTCAGGTTTCCATGGGTCTTTGCCAGCCTTTAAAAGTGGGATTACTATCGCTTCTTTCCAGCATTTGGGGTAATTGCCTTGTACCCAGATGTTATATATAGTTAACAAGATGGAAAGTATTTCCTCTGGCAACCGACGTAGTATGCTGTAGGGGAGGTTGTCTGATCCTGCTGCAGTGTCTCCGGCTGCATTTATAGCCTCTTGTAATTCTCTCCATGTGAAAATAGAATTATACGGCGTATCTGTATCAGTTGTGAAATCTAGTACTTGTTCTTCTTCCTGCCTTTTCTCGATAAATTCTTCAGGATAGCTGTTTGTGTTACTGGCTTTAGAGTATTGAGACGCAAATGCATTGGCTATTTCTTCTGGGATGCATACTAGTTGCCCTTCATATTCTATGCATGTAATAGGACTGAAAACATTTTTTACAGCTATTGACCTCATTTTCTGCCATAATTATGTGACTTTGGTCGTCCTGGTTATGGTTGTAACGTACTTCTCCCAGGTTGATCGTTTGGCAGTTAGTACTTTCCTGCGAGCAAGTGCACGCAAACGCTTAAAAGCAATTAGATTGTCTTGTGTTGGTGAACGCCTGTATGTGTTGAGGGCTCTTCTTTTCTCCCTTATTGCTTCCTTGGTCTCTGTATTCCACCACGGTACTGGAATTCTGGATGGGCGACCAGTAGTTTGTGGAATGCATTTTCCAGCAGTAGATATTACAGTGTTGGTGAAGTCTGTTACGTCTTTCTCTGTGTTTACACTGACATTTATTGGTGTTAAATGACTGGTGAAGCTGAACCAGTCTGCACGCTCGGTACACCAGCGTTTCTGTAAATATACGGCGTTCTTTGATATGTTTGATGATATCAACAGAGGAAAGTGGTTGCTTTGATGAAGATCTGGAAGTGGTTTCCTCCTCAAGCGTGTTGCAAGATTTGGACTGCATATTGGAAGGTCTATGGTCGAGAGTGTTCCATTTCTAGCGTTAAAGTGAGTGCTTGCTCCTGTGTTTAAGAGTACGTATTCGTTGTTGAGTAAAAGTTCGTCGATTCCGCGACCGGCGTCATTTGTTCTAGAGCAGCCCCATGTGGTGCTGTGAGCATTTAAGTCGCCTAGAATAAGAAATGGAGGCTGTAGTTGGTCAATCAGGTCTTGTAGGTCTTCATTTTGCCATGAGGTGTCTGGTAAGTAAAGGCTACATAACATCTTCGATGGCTGGTGTAATGTTACAGCTACCGCTTGTAGAGGTGTATTGAGATGAACTTGACTAGCAGAATGTGTATTGCTGATCAATATGGCAACACCGCCTCTAGCTCGCCTATCAGGTTCTACGTCATTGCGAAAGGTCTTATAACCTCTTAAATTGAAACGGTCTTCTGGTTTAAAATGGGTTTCTTGTAAGCACACACACTTTGGTGTGTGATTGGCCAGTAGCAATTTCCGTTCGCAATAATGTGAGATACAGCCGTTAATGTTCCATTGAATAGTATTTTCC
The DNA here is from genome assembly GCA_011170035.1 of Teleogryllus occipitalis. Classification (NCBI taxonomy): domain Eukaryota; kingdom Metazoa; phylum Arthropoda; class Insecta; order Orthoptera; family Gryllidae; genus Teleogryllus; species Teleogryllus occipitalis. The sequence goes on from BLKR01016876.1 coordinate 16,066, forward strand.
ATAGTTGGGATGAAGTTCTGCAGCTATGGGATGGATGGGTCCTGCTTATTTTCTGGGTTTTCCTCTTGGCCATCCTTTCTTCTTTTTCTTTTTGCGCGTAATTTTGCTTTGATTGATTGACTGGTAATCGTTGTTTTCTGCACTTATCATCGAGCTCGTCTCTGAGCCAGTGGTCGTGTCTTGATCGTTGGTTTTTTGTTTGAGCAAGTCCTCCTTGGTGTGTTTTGGAGAACGAGGCGATCGACTTCGGTGGCCCCTTGCCGATTCACCTTTGTTGGATGTGACTGCGGCGGCGGCCACAGGATTTCTTTCTGCATCATTTGGCTGGGGTACTGAAGATTGCTTTTCAATAACTATTTCACTTTCGGTGTTTGTGTTTAATTCTTCTGTGTTTACTTTGTTCTTGTAAATTTCATTGAAATATGTTTCTATACAGTGAGTTATTACAGGCATTAGTTCTTTAACTATTAGTGAAGGCAAAGGTGTGTTTTTAGTTACTGCTTCAACGTATGTGATATTTCCTTTTACAGGACAAACAATTTTTTTTTGCTTCAGGATAGCTGAGTTTTTGTCTGACTTTTATTTGTTGTATTGATGCCTCCTGTTTATAGATTGGGCAGTCCCTTAAACTTGATGAGTGCTGCCCGCTGCAATTGATGCATTTGATTAGATCCATTCATGGATCACCACTATGAAATGACTTTCCACATTGACATGCTTTGATTTTAGCACATCTAGATGCTGTGTGTCCGAAATGTAAGCACTGCATTGGTTGAGGAATGAACATTTGTACGCTCAGACGGTGAATGCCAGCTTTAATCTTCTCTGGCAACGTGCTGCGGTTGAACGTCAGGACATGAGATGCCGAAGGAATTATCTGCCCGTCTCGCCTCATCGTTAGCGTTCGACAGGCAATGACTCCTTGATGAGCCAGTTCTTAAGCTATTTCCTCTTCACTGCGGTTTAGTAAATCACTGTAAACTACAACACCTTTGCAGGTATTCAGCGTACCATGGGCATTTACTTCAACTTCGATAGTACCTATTTTGATCAACTCTAACAACTTTAAACCTTGATTGTCATTACATGTTTCTATTAAGAGTCCAGATGGAGTTTTCTTTATCTCTCTTACGGCAGATCCAGCACAGTTGCTAACACACTTTTCTATTAGAAAGGGACTTACTTTTTCAAAATTTCCTTCTTTTCTTTTAACTGTAAGGTACTTTCCCCTCTGTAAGGGATCCCTCAACCCTGGGATCGCAAACTTCCATACGTGTCCCGCGAAGTTTACTATCACTCGTAGAATATCTGCCCGGGGTGCCGAGTGATCCGCACCCTTGGCATTGCAATTGCTTGATGACGACGCCCGGTGGCCTGCTTGCTCACCACCGACCGCCGGTACAGGGGCTCCGATCCCCTGCACCGTAATGGTTGATCCTAAACGATCCTCCATACCGGTTTTTTTTCTTCAGGGTCGCCTTCCTCTAGCGTTTTTGAGCTACCGCCAGCTAAAAGGAAATGGAAGAAAAGTTGGGGGACAGTGAAGAATAGAGTTAGAATAGAATAGAACAGAAATGACTCCCTAGCCCTCGTAACCTAATAGCGTTGGGGTCGGAAACACAAGGGTTGGCCGATATGAAGATTGGCCCACAGGACAGATAACAGAAGTGTGCCACAAGTAAGTGGAAGCAATGGCACACGAAGTTCGTAGGAATGACAGGATGTTTAGGGGAGTGACAGTGGACAGCTTCTCCGATTAGTCGCCTTTTACGACAGGGGGAGGTCCCGTGGTGCTATGCTACTAAAACCCCCGACACCACACGGGGTATTATTATTATTATTATTATTATTATTATTATTATTATTATTATTTCCCTTATTTCACTCCAATAGAGGCCAACATCTTACTCCGGGACTGTGTAGCCAAATAACGTAAGATTTCTGTTTGACATCTTGCCCATCTACTCTCCCAGTATTCTTCGGACAATACTGTAGATGTCCAAGATCACGGACTTCTGAATGGAAATGTACATATCACGGTGCAAATCTAAGATGTCAATACTGCTGTTCAGTGTGTTGGTGATTTCACCTGTAGCGCCAATAACAACTGGTACCACTATGACTTTTGCCATACCCCACATAGATTTGATTTCATCTGCCAATGGCAGGTATTTGTTAATTTTTTCCGTGTATGTTTTCTTCAGATTGGCTGGTAGAGGGACTGCAATATCAATGATAAAGGTTTTCCTTTCAGCCTTTAAAACCAATACAATATCCGGGATGTTGTTCGGAATTTGTTTATCTGTTAGTATTGGGCGGTTCCAGTAAAGTTTGCAGTTCTCATCCTCTCTTATGGGTGGCGGTTCATAAGAGTAGTATGGCACCTGCTTCTCATCTCCAAAATACTTTAGCCTGAGAGCCTGGTGTATTATCTTGGCCACACGATTATGCCTGTCAAGATATTGTTTTGGCCCTAAAACTGAGTATCCAGAAATAATGTGATCGATCCCTTCCTCTTTTTGGCCACACATTCTGCAGTTGGCAGTATGTTGGTTGTATGTTTTCACGCATGATGTACTTGCAGTAAGCTCTCGTTGCGATTGTATGATCTTGAATCGCAATTATAAAGCCTTCCGTTTCCGCAAACAGGTTGCCAGTTTGCAGGTAAGCCAAAGAAGCTTGCAGATTAATTTCAGTGATTTCTAATGTGTTTCTGTAACGGCCGTGGAGGGCTTTACTCCTCCATCTTTCTAGTTGTTGTTCGTTTGTAGGGATCTTCGAGGAAGGATCGTACATTAAGTTGGAGAGTTTAAGAGGCGTGGCGCTGTGATCTGCCTTTATAATTACAGTCATCCACTCACTGGATTTTGCCTTCTGGAGGAAGTAGTCTCTAAAATCTTTTATTTGCTTATAATGCCTGGTCGAGACACTAGGAATACCTCTGCCGCCATCTGTCCGGGGCATATGGAACCTTTC
>BLKR01016877.1:0-19019 GCA_011170035.1 Teleogryllus occipitalis
GAGCAAATCCTCAATTTATCAACTGCTTTGTTCTTTTCATTGAAGAAGTAACAATTATCAATCTTCAATCATTTTCTTCATCGCTATGTTGTTTATTCTTCTTCTTCTTTTTCTGAATATTTTACTTTCCTGTTTCTTATTTTTCTTCGCTACTTTGCGTCTTTATCTATTCCTTTTTGTTCTTCATTTGTTATACTTATAAATATTATGTTCTAGTTTCGTTTTATCATCTTTCTCACTCCCTTCCTTATCTCGTTTTCCTCTATCTTCTCCTCTCTCTTTTTAAATTCATATTTTTTTCTAGATATTCTCCCTCTCTGCATTTAGAGTCGTGAAATCTCATACTTTCGGGAAGTTCTTAATTCGTCTTTATTGCGTTTACTTGCTTTCAGTTTCCAATGTTCGCTGAAGACAAATGTACCATACCAAGCGAGTCCTATTTACATATATCAATTATTAAAAACTGTTAGGAATAAAAATGGATGTAAATAACACCCCTTCATTTATATTAAAACCCAAATTTAAACTACGTCAGAACATTGAGTTTGTAGGCTAACATAATGTTAGCGATACAGGTATTCCGCATTTGTAAAAGTTAAACGTAAGTGTTAGTTTGCAATTTGGATATGCATGTTACAGACGTTGAAATGAACATCAGATTCCGAACGTTGCGCATCAGAGTTAATGATTACAAACAGTCATTGCGTCTTACTAGATAGAACAAATTTAGATTTCCACGGATCGAAAGAAAAAAACTAGACAAGGGTAGCGATGAATGTCCAGATTAACTTCAGGCAACTTCATACACGGAGGAGAGATCGGTTTATGTGATAATTATTTAATTAATTTAGCACTTGCTGAGTAAGTAGTTTGTATATTTTACTTATGGAACAATAAATTGACTTGTTGAAAATATCACTCCACAATTGATAGTTTGGAAGTAGCGTAGGAAGCGTGGAAAAAATAAATCGCAATAAAATGTGCATATGCCACAATACTACGCTGTTCACCTGTCTCGTTACGAAAAGGTCGACTTTCTTGCCTTCTGATGTAAAATTCTATTTCTTGACACTTTCATTTTTCTCTGTGTTTAGGTATGAAAATTGTCCTTTAACAGAGGAACCGGAGTGGCAAGAATTTTCAAAACCAACTGATAAACAAGGCGAAGCGTACATCTTGAGTGAATACTTACAAATACAAAGAATGAATTCCCCTATGATGTGGGATCAAACTGCAGAGACTTCCTATGGATATAAAGTGCCTGAATGTTTAATCACACCGATGTTCTTTTCTTTCATGATAATAGCGAAAGAGTGGCAAAAACAACGCTTAAGCGCCATTCTACAAACCATTGTGGAAGCAGGCATCTACGCGAAGATCGAAAGGTACTCAATTATTTAGATTTCAACGCGATCTAAATTACCACTACACGAGCCTCATCCATTGCCTTTTAGACGCGTTTCTCCAAATCATTATATGCACCAAAGTATCTACATCAAACTCGGAAAGGTGGTCAACTATAGCAACTAGTACGCATTCTAAATTTCCTTTCCACCAGACTCAGAATTTGTCTTTTTGTACGCCCTTCTCCATGACACTGAATCGAGGTATCCACACCTTGAAAAAAAAGAGACTCAACCATAGTTACTGGGACTCGTTCTATATTTCCTTCTCCCAAGTATCATCCTTTGTCTTTACGACCCACTTCTCCAAGACATTTTGAAACAAGGTTCCTACGCCAAGTTTGAAAAGGTACTCGACCATAGCTGAAGGTAAGCATTCTACGTTTCCCGCCCTCCAGTCTCCTCTATTGCCTTTTAGACTTGCTCTTCCAAAGCATCGTGGTTACAACATAGATCGTAGAAGCGTGAACGTGGAAAGGTTATTACACTGTAACGACATATAGACGTTCTGAAATTCCTCCCAAGATGCCTGTCAACTGTCTTTTGGACTTTAAGGGCATCCAAGCTTTTGTGAAACCAGAAATTTACGCCTAGGTCTGAAGGTTTCAAGCACAGTGGCTGCTACGCATTATAAATATCCTTCCATGTGGCCTATCCATTGTCTTTTGGACGCGCTCATTCAGGCCATTCTGAAGAAGCCTTTTACACAATAATCGATAGGTACTCAACTATACCACCTTCTTCGCCTTCCAGATTACTTTCCTTGAGGCGAAACTTTGGAATATTGGTTTTTGTTTCTTGCAGCTACATATAGATAACGTGTTATCGTTTTAACTACTTCATTTCCTTTGTCCTCTATAGCTAAATATTAATGATGTGCTGTGTTGCTGAACTGGTGAAGTGGGGTCTAACAGCTTCACTTTATTTGTTGCCCAACGTGACTTGTGGCTGGTTTGGAGTGTACATAACTATCTCATTTTTCTGGGTCTTAAGAGCGGTATGTGGATAGCTTGCTGTCTTCAAAACTTTTTAATATATTTCTTTCGGTTTGTTTTGCAAAACAAATTTTATCCAAGAATATTTGGATGGCGTAGTATCTTTCAAAGTTTTTCGTCTCCTTTGTTACTTATGGCCTCATGTGAGTGAGATGGTGAATTCTTAACCCAAATGTGCCCGATTTTTTTTAAAATTATGCTGTATGTTCAATAGAACATGTATAACTAATGTTAAATATATATTTTAATGAAAATATTTGAAAGCTTTCCTATAGGCCCCTTTGTCCGTATGGACAAGCTGGCCAGTTATGTAATCTTTTTCTACAAAATCTAGTACACATTAGAAAAAGGTTTATTGATAATAAAAGGAACAATGAATTTTATGAAAATTATATGATACAGCACTTACTTACCGAAAAGAAAGAAATATAATAAAATAAATATTCCAAACGTTTAATGAAGTGCTATCATTTAGGAAAATGGTAATTTAAGAAGATTCCAAACATAAATCTACAAAGAATTGACGTAAAATGACAACCATTTCTTTATTGATGTAAGACACAAAATACTTTTAGGATGTAATGCACAAAATGTTCCTTGTATCGGATACTGGTACGTTACTTCCCTTTCAAAAAGTACATCCTGAACCTCTTGAACAGTTACATTTGAATTAAATAGCCTTGACAAGCCTCCGACAAAAAAATGAAAATGAAAACAGTATTAAAAACGTATTTTGGTATCAACAAAATTTGACCCCATATCTTCCCAGCGTGTCCTCGTGTGGACAAAATTAAATATTTTTCATTATAGAGTAAAACAATATTTCCAAAACTATTCTTTAAAATATGTATTCGTACGTTCGCGACTCTTAACGTACTTCATTCATTTAAACTTCAATTAACATAGAAATAGCAGTATATTACTTGCTTACTCTTCATCGACATTCATGATTTTTTAGCACAAACTATGTGTATTTTTGGAAGCGATTAAAACGGCTGTCTTTCAAAATATCTCTCTAACAACAATAGCCATATAATCTGGACTTCTTTTAGTAGCAAAATGATTGCAAACATCATTAAAATCAATATTAGCTCTAGAAAAAAAGAATTAAATGTTGTTGCTAAAGCGTGTTTATAATAACATACTGGACAGTTATGTGACTAATGACTGTTTACATCGTTATTCAAGGATTGTTTGGATGGGTTGGTGCCTTTTAGTTTACTATATTCTTGTACTCTGTGTGCTTCTCCAGCCACATTTCTATTCTTTCACACTTAAGTGGTATAGTGCTTTCTGAATACTTCTTTTCCTTCATTTTCCACTTATCTGACAAGTGTAAATAGCATTTCGTCCATACGGGGGTCTTCATTTTTTTCCTCTACATCCTCACGTGGTGGAATAGTATTTTTTGGCAGCATCATTTTCCATGTTACCCGCAGAATCATGTGAATGTCGTGGTGTCGTTTTGTCTGGTCCACGTGCTGTTTTCTCTAAAGCAACATATGAGTGGCGTCTTTCTAACTACTTTATTTTGTATGATTTTCACATTTGGATGAAGTGGAACATTTGTGACGTTTATATTTCTTTTGTTCACAGCAATGTGTGGATGAGGTGGAGGGCGTGGGGATGGGTTCGTCGGGGGCCCGCCATTTCGCCGGCATATCCCCTTGTTCTCCCCGCCCCCTCCTCTACGCCACGCCCACTGGGCCTGTCCGCTCTGCTGGAGCCCGCCGTCGTCCTGGGCGTGGGGGCGCTGGTTTCGGCCGTGGCCTTCCTCGTGGAGGTGGCGCTGCGCATGCGCGCCAGCGGGCGCTTCGAGTCAGCAGCGCGACTGCTGTGCTGCCGGCGCACTGCACGCAACTGAGTCTGATGCAGGCGTGACCGAATATGATTTCTGCTTTTTAATTTTTTTCATCTGGCGGAATTAACTCAGTTCAAATTGTGATTTTGTCATCAGCTACTTGAACCTTGTGGTACCAGCGAGAAAGTTCCGGAGGTGGCAGTGTGTCCTTTTCCTAGCTACATAGGCAGGTCGAATTAAGCCGCTGGCTTCACAGATCAGAACTTTTCCGTTATGTTTGAGATTAATACCAGACGAATACCTGAGACCTAATCCACATCAATGGAATACAAACGCCGTCCCGTCTTCTATTCACACACACACACACACTGACCGTCACTACACCCCAACACATGTCATTAAACTAATCGAGTACATTGAGCATGTCACACGTGAAGCTCTCTTAAGGGGGATAACTGCGGGGAGAAATCCCCACACCAACCAACTCTTGTGTAGGCGAAAAACATTTCTAGCCGTGGGAGAGCAGCACATCCACGACAGTGTTAAAACATTTACTACACTTATGGAACTAATGATCATAGACTATAGACGTGCCCAGTATCATCAATGACTTTGGGTGAAGAAATGGTCTTACAATAAACACACACATATATATATATATATATATATATATATATATATATATATATATATATTGTAACACAGCCACCTTCCAGCCGGTGGCGATAAAGCGTGACACAATGAATGCTCGTGAAGCGAGCTTTGAATTCTCAGGAAGCAGGATCTTTCGGGTTTGAGAAGGGTCTGAACCCTTGACACAATGAATTGGGTAAAATTCTGGTAAAATGAGCATATATTCAGTGAGTAAACAATATAAACAGTGGCACAAATATACAATGAAGTATGCACTTTGCGTAGATGGTCACTGCAAAGAAAACAGAAACAACACAAAGAAAAGAACACAACCACAAAAAAATGTACAGGCGTCACCTCGACTGCCTTAATACTTCAATAATTACTATTTACAATTCTTGTGCTTCTACCTCTTTCTGAATTATTTCGTATACCTCATTTAACTTTTTTTATTCTTAAGTTTTCTCCGTGCACGGCCCTTTACGTACCTATAGTTGTGATTCTCTACAATTATTCTATTATAGACTGTTCACAGGTGTCAGCCTTAAGCTGCACATTTATTACAATGCTGTGAACTCAAACACAAAAATAAACGTGACACACACTTACTAAAATCGTACCCTTTACAAATTATAGACAACTAATTATCCCTGATATAATACAATAAAAGCGTGTCATTCAAACAAGATCACTTTTACACTACATGAAAGATCATATTCACTCTAGAAAAGTCGTACAAGGTATGGGATTCAAACAAATTTACTGGTGCGTACAGCGAATGAAATCTAAACTGCCGCTCATACGTTCGGAATATTTCTCCCAGTAATTATTTGGAACTTTCACCTATTTTAGGACGCTTCGCCTGATATTTAAAGCTACACGATTTCCCAACAAATTGCCGCATAGAAGTTGCGAGTTCTTTACCTCGACATCGCCTTCCCGATTGCCATCAGTTAACCTTGGTGTTTCGGTCGCTCGCCGTCCTCGCCGCGTCGCTTGACTGGTTCGATGTTCCACGGTTACACCACTTCTTTCTCCCGATTCTCCGGATTCCGCTACTCGTCCAAATTCCAAACCTTTCTCTCGATATCTCCGGATTCCACCATCAACGTAATTGCTCCAAGTCCTTCTCGCCTACGCTTGAGTCTTCACTGGAGTCGTCCTTCTGCGTGCCGCGTACCCGTCGTTCGCGCTTCCAGCTTCGAATAACTAGCGTTATTGAATTAAATGCTTCTAACACTCGGCCGACATATCACACTTTGAGCGTGCGTGGTCGTGGCGTACAAAATTAAATGCTGGATTTCGTTTAGAGTCCTTCTGCGCGAATTTATTTCACTTATGAAACTTTTTCAGATTTAAGCAATCACATCGCTTGCTTTCTCGCGTAATGTTAGAGCTAACACTGTTCATGCACTTCACTTCTAAATTCTATCACTTATTACCGCGTTTCTCAAATCAGCTTGAACTAAGCAAGAAAAAAATACTCCTGCACTAACCAATTACTATCGCGGAAGAATTAGCTTGAGTCGTCGCCGCTGTCGAAATTGAAAGAGAACTCTCCCGAAGCGCGTCGCGGTATTTATGTGACTCCGTCTGGGGAAATTACTGGAGGGGTGAATTTTCTCCTCCTTCGCGCCCTCTAAAGACAAACATGATCCGTAACTTCGGACATCGGAGTGCGAAAACCTGCGGGTAGATGTCGCTTTCTCGGACCATCGCTCCGCCGCGTACCCAATCAACTCTGTGTTCTGGTCTTTTCTCGTGGCTTATGGTGGCGTTACGGGGTTGTATAATCCCGTGACGTCACAACATATATATATATATATATATATATATATATATATATATATATATATATCAGTACACTGGACGACCGTTGATGTACACGAGACTCAAAAGGGGGACACTGCGCAAGGGCTACGCCTCCATTTACGCATACCATTGTTATTGAGAAAGCATCCGATACTTAATTATAACTTCGGAGGCTGCATTCATCTTGGAATATAGTTTGCTTACCTTAGTAACTCGTTTTGTATGTTTTCTTGTGTAAGTTCTTGCGCGATAAGTAAATGTAAATTTTAAAGGCCGAGTCTGACTCTCGAAAGGCTAGGAAGTTGATGTTTTTGAGACGGCAATTCTTTTTACCCGTCTTCCTCGTTCGGTAACATCAGTCGAATGTATAGATTCCTTTGCTAACTCTCAACATAATTTTAGACTTACATCACCCACATCAATTTACACACACACACACACACACACACACACACACACACACACACACACACACACACACATATATATATATATATATATATATATATATATATATATATATATATATATATATCGGTAATAAAAAGTAAAATATAAATAATAACATAAAAAAATAAAAAAGAAAAAGCAGAAGTTAAACAGAAAAAAAATGCAATAATTTTTTTAATGTAAAAAAATTAAATAAATAGTAAAATCATGTTTAAATGGTAAAAAGTGATAAATAAGTAAAAAAATAAACGTTCATTTGAAATTACAGTAAACATGCCGTAAGTGCTTTGAGAAACATGGTGTTTAGGGAATGGTTTGAAGTCAAAATATATTTTTCCCTTTAAAATATGTTATACTACAAATCTTTTAATGGGTCCAATATGAGTGTTTGTTCAAAGAAGTCACCTACACCTATATAATAAAGAAGTTTCCTACACCTATGTAATAAAACATTAAGTGTTACAGTTATATAATTACATGGTATACAATAGTATATAGTAACACAATAAAATATTATGACGACTTTACCTTGCAAATGATTGACATTTCACGAGTTTGATTATAAATAAGTTTTTTGTATAAATTTGAATACACGAGTAGATATTTATTTTCTATTTAATTTATGTAGTTATGCACGATTATTTAGTACTGCCGCTCATCAATGTTTTAATAATGCGGACACGCCATTTTCTAACCGCGAGATACAGGAAAAAATTTCAGAATTTTTTATCATTGGTTAAGGTTTGCTTGAAAACGCTTGCATTGAATTTGAGGGATGCTTCCTTGAAAATTCTATTTTGAAATAGATATCTTTTATTGGCGCCAAGGATGGGCTAATAATGGCTTAGGAAAAACAATTAAAAGTATTTTTTTTAAACTGTTGGAGGTGGAATAAGTTAAAGACTTCTCAAGCTACATTGTCAACCATTAATTCATTCTAGTGCCTGTACGAGATGGAATCCAATACATTATTAAGCACTGTTTTCACTCTTTACACAAGATTATATCAGACATTTATTATCTCCTGGTTATCAGCTCTTATTTATTAGTATCTCTCAAATATTGTGGCTTGTAACTTGTGTGGATTATAAATATATAATTAGGTAATATTAATGTATTTTAAACGCTTGAGTGTCGCATTCGCTTCTTAATAGAATATAGATAAACAATTACAAGATTTCATATATAATATGTTGCTATGAACCAGCAACCATTTTTGGTGTGTGAACGATTAATGAATAGTTCCACGGTCTTTAAATTTGTTTAAAATTTTCTTGTATAGAGCTTAATATACTTATAAAGACGTGTCTTTCTTGGGTGTATTTATACGTCAGTATTGCTATATATTATTGTTCAGTCGAAGGAATCCTGCGTTTTTTGTCAAGAGAGAGATTTGAGTTTGTTAAATACCGTAGTTTTGATGACTAGTTTCAAGAAAAATGAACCCGGATCATTCTCAGATATGTGATGTTAAACTTAAGATAATTTGTAAGTAAATAAATTTTCAGCAATCAAGAAATAAATAGAATGGAGTTGTTTGCACTTACTTGTTCTCAGTCACTAGTTTTATGGACTAGACACACCCTGTTACTCGCACCAACATCTACTGATTGTCTAAATCCAAAAGAAGATTTCTGGCACTTGCAAGAAAAGGGTAATGATGTTACTAGATTGCAAACATGTCTCAAGAAAGGAATGTTCCTTCCGTTAAAAAATAAGATATTTGCTTGTCTTTAGTATGTTATATCGTTTTAAAATCAACTCAAAGCTAACGCAATGTTAAGCGTGATTCTTAGTAAGCTACGCCTATGTTCAGAAACAATTTCGCGGGGCTTGAATGCTAGGTAGGGAAATATGTGGTGATGTAACAGATAAAGCTAATTGTACAATTTGGTAAGCTGCTTTGTTTTCTTAATGTAATATGTTCCAAAAAACATTATTTTTTTTGTCAATGTACACATGCAACCATCTTTCTCATTCATATACACTCTGGTGAAAGCGTCTGAAAAAACAGGATTTTTCTGAACTTAAATACCTTTGATAAACTGCAGATTGTACTTCATTGGTATCTATCTTCGATTTTTGTAACCAATTCATTTTTGTTCCAATTCATTTTTGTTTTTAAATGTTTAATACATGACATTTACTAATAATTATTCGTAATGATATTTTCTTATAATCGTATTATATTTATTGTTCTTGTAATTTAAGAAAATGGAATTCCTGGATATGTATCTTGATATATGAAAAGCCTTTGTTCTTACTTTCTTGCTACTGTCTTGAATAAACGTAGTCTTTCATTCTTTCCCTGCCTATTTGTTTGCCGTTTTTCATCCCTATTTGGGGCGAATAAAATCCATTTTCTTTATCTCTTGCAGACCTACCATTATCTTTTTTAGGATAATTTCTTAATGTTTCAAAAATGAAAAATTTGTGCATGAAATCAAGATTAAATTTATTGGACTGCATTTTGCGTTCATCCTCATTAGCTATAATAGCTATGCGACAAAGACGTACGTTACAAGGATTGTGAATTGGATTTACTGTGTTGAGTAAACGGTTATTACACGTACGCAGAAATCGAGTTAATGTAATTCTCATAACAAGATGTCTTGTATTGACAACCGTTTAATTTTAGAATATGAAACAATGAACAGAGCGTTAAAACCTCTTTAAGTTTGAAGGTATTCTCACGATTATTAACTGTCATATTGCCACATCAAACAATCACACACAAAGTCATAATCTTATTTTTACAATAATTGAAGAAAGAGTTCCTATTTACAATATGTAAGTTTCATGTTGACGAACAATCAGAACTTAAGTAATTGAATAATGAACTAATAAGTAATCAGACATGTAAAGGTTCACAGTGATAGATCTTCACGTAACAATAGAATATTTCTATTCTCGTAAAAGTATTCTTTTACTTTTTCGCTACTGCTTACGCAGTACAGGGAAATTGTTGTATTGCAGGAAAAAACGGCTTGTATTGTCGGGCACGGGTGAAGAAAATGTGATAAATCAAGTCCAATATATAGAAATTTAATTCGCAAACTCTTTGTGTAATCTAAATCCGTGTTTGTGGGCTCTCGATACCGAAAAATCGATTGGCGGATCTGTCCGTTTGTCTGTCCGTCGGAATTTCCATCCGTGTGTCTATGAACAACGCTAGGACTTGCACGGTTCACCTGAGTTTCTCCAAAATTGATATTCCCAATTCATACAGCCAGCATCTCGGCTCCAGGAATTTAAAACATATTAGCTTTATCAGTCGTTCTATTAATCTCTCTATTCAGGAAGTGAAGATGTTACATGTAGCATCAGCCTGTTTAAAAAGAGAAGTTATATTTCAGAATGTAAGAATGAAAGTTTATTAACAGATAATCGCCTCTTATGTAATTTCAGTGTTATACATACATTTTGAAGCTCATATACGCAACCGAGTTTTACAAATAGATCTCTAAAGAAAAATAATTTCACAGATGTGTAACGAATTTCCGAAGAGTAAATTCCTTGTTGCATCGAATTTGCACTTAGTCGCTGGTGTACAGGATTTCAAAGTTGTATATCCCGATTTCGGTAGTGGTTCCTAAGTATTGTGGATGGAAAATTTGAAGGGTTATCGTGAATACTGATATTAGCGTTATATATACACAAAGAAAAGAGACACAAATAGTATCAGGAAATGGCGAGTTCAGCAACACAACATCCGGTGTATACCGGATGTTACCATCCGGTGGTCGTCCGATGTAAACATCAACTGTTGTGACGGCAGAAGTTTAGGACCGGTAGCTGATGTGTACCGTCTGCGAGAGAGAGAGAGAGAGAGTGAGAGAGAGAGAGAGAGAGAGAGAGAGAGAGAGAGAGAGAGAGAGAGAGAGAGAGAGAGACGTTCTCTTTGCACGGAAGTGTGGTCACAACAGCTTCGTGGTCTACTCATGCTATGCTGTCCTCCCCCTCCCTTGCCCTGCCCTGTCTTGCCATGGCTGTCCTACTCTATTAATTAATAAATAAATAAAATAAAATTGGACGACTACCGGAATAGCGGAGGAGCAAGGCTGAAGTCCCAGTCTCCAGATGCCGTAGAGTGAATGAGAGGATGAGACAATTGGTGAAAACATAATTCTTTTCGAATTTTAGGTACATTTATACATTGACGAATAAAAACAATATTTTCCTAAACCATGTTAAACATATCAGAGTAGAAGAACCCATCACAAAATCCCTATCATTGTCTCACAGTGCTTTATTTCGCCTATTGGCAGCCAATAACGATTTTTTGCGATCGTTGTTCGTACCATCTTCCGCTATAGGTCCATCTTTGTTTTTTATGGAAATGTCCCCAACAAGGTTGAGAACGAGCAGCACAGTATCGGAATGTCCCTGACGAGCGGCGAGATGGAGCAGCGTGTCACCAAATATGTCACCGACACTGAGGAAATCACGCACGCGACCGTTCACTTTTTTCACATTGTCGTCTCCGACCATGATGATGTTAATGGAGGGTCGATCAAGTGTGAAATGTATGCTACCGTTAAACTCACTAGCGCTTTTATTTCTACTTCTTGCAGGATGTGCGAAAGTTTCCGGATCTTCCATTTCCAGCGTCAACAGAATAACCGTCGCGTCATCACCACCATTCTCGGTGTCGTGCTCGGTTATATTTTCCTGTGGTGAACCGAGTCTTCCGTTCACTTTGTCAGCGAAATATTCGTCGCTTCGTCATTAACTTTTGCGGGTTAATCCCCTTGATGTAAAAGCATGTCGTCCACTTAGCGTCTTGTGTCAGCGTGGTCTTTCTGAGTGGGCCTCGCCAGATCCACGATGCGTGTATTCTCTACATTGAAGTTTCCAATTTTGCAGAGAAGGAATTTCGGATTTTTTTTTGGAGATGCGTCCAATTTTTGCTTATCATCGTCTGGACGACACCTCCACCGTTGTCTTCTTTTTTCCACCGTATCTTTCCTCCTCTTCCATAGAATATTCTTTGTCATTCATGTCTTAATGACAGTTTTTGAAAAAGCAGTGCATTTCGTTGTGCGGGGGGCTCCCAAGAGGTACAGTAATGCAATTTGTAACCTGGTAATTCAAACCATCCAGTCCAAAGCATTTTTTTTATTACAGATCGTGTTTACCACTTGTTTGCGAAAAATTTTGTACAGTATGAATGAATGTTAGACTAATGGTTTAGGAAGAACTGCGTCTTTTACGTGAGCAGGGCCTTTCTAAGAGATACATCTGGAGGATTTTAACTTAGGTCATTAAAACTAACTTCTTCGCAGCAATTTTTTAAAAATATTATATTTACAGCAAATTTAGGTGAAGAGCATTAATTCTTACAAGTGTTTGTTTAGAGAGAATGTCCCGTTTCTTCTTTTACTGAGCCCACAAGAGAAACGTATGGTTTCTTTTCTGTAGTTGTTTTTCTTTGCAAATATTATTTAAAGGAATGATGATTGAATGATCATTTTGATTTCTTTGATAATTGTTTATAAATAAAAAGTGGCAAAACCGAGTTTAGTTTTTTATCTATACTTTATTATCGGATTTCGGGGTGTGGTCCAGCTAAGTTTAAGTTCAATTAAGCCTGAACAATGATTCTTTGGAGAAAATGACCCATGGAAAATTTCAGATTTTAAAAGCAACAAAAATCTGGCAAATTATGAGCTCTACAGTTTTCTGATTGGATGAAATGGCCTTGCTACTTTCTAGAACGGTGATTTATGTTAACGGTGAACACGGTTTAATATTAGATTTAGGACATCAAGTGGAACATAATATCTACGTCAAGAAAGAAGACCAGAAAATTACTCATAGTCGACTGGAATCTAAGGGGAAGGTTCTACACTTCGCCTGCGCAGGCTATAAAAACATCGATTTTATAAACTTAGAGCGCCACGAAAAACATCTCGCAGGATTACCAAATCATTCTTTGCGTAGAAAGTAGAAAAATATTTTTTACAGTAAAGGCATTTATTTAACAAAATCTAACTTCAGTTTGATAGGATGAAGAATAATTTATAAAGCAAAATGTTTTAAATAAGACAAAAATAGCAGCAGTAAAAATTATGTTTTATCGAAATAGGAATATACTCCGCAGAACTTGTGTCCTTCTTCAAAGAAGAAAATATTTCAGCATTTTCTTAGTCCTTGTTGGATGGGAGGCTGGAACAGGTGAGTAATATTTAATTGTAAAGAACTTGATTCGGCAATTAATAAATTACTAAGATCGATAGTTTCAAGCATTTCTAACTCCAAAATTTCAAACATATTCCAGATTGTTTTGCTCAAAATCCGGCCACTGTGTTATTATGCCTGTAATTATTTTCGAAGATATTAAGATAATTTTTTCTTTTGATTTTATTTTGTTATTAATTTTTTCACAAGTCTCAGGTACATGTTTTAGCAGTCATACATATATTTCTATCAAAGCATGATTATCGTTATACAATACATTTAGAAACATGTATTTTAAGAGCTCAAATAGAGGTAAACCATTCTTTAAATATAAATTTTAACACTTAATTTATAAATTAGACTCTTAAAAAATTTCTCAAACTCTTTAAATGTAAGCAATGGATGAGGAATTACTAACAAAATTCATAATATTTAATGGAACCAAAATATCACAGAGGAGAGAGAAATGTACAAGACAATTGTTGAGAATTGTGTGACGTACGCACCTGAAATTTGAGTTAAAAAAGATGAACAAATGCTCGGTTAAATGCCATGGAAACGAATTTTTGGAGACGATGTTGTCAGTATACCCTGTTTGATAGGATACCAAACGTAGAGATTAGACAGATAATGAAGATAGAAAGGGAATTGATCGAAAATGTAGAATACAAAACTACTCCAATGCATCAAAATGTAGAATACAAAACTACTCCAATGAATACAAAACTACTCCATAGCCATCCAATGCAGGCTAACAGAATACCGAACTAGAGGTGCTACAGAATGGCACAACTTTCTCGTAGTATAGTTTTCTAATTTCATTGGTCTGGCCTTGCTTTAAGGTTTTGCTCTATTCTCTGGCCAGCTGCCATCTATCGCCACCCAAAGTACATTTGTTGACATTATCTCAACTTTTTGCTTTCCTAGTAGTACTACCGAAATATTATCTTATTAATTTAAAAGAAGAGTAAAAACTCATCCTAAATAAAAAGCTTTATGAAAAACTTTAAGCGGTTTTTATGAAAATGGCCATTAAGTATTACTGTAAATTTGAAATTTTAAGCCCTTTTTCAGAAGAGTCTATTGAGTTTTGAAAAAGTTTATTTAAAATAATTATTAGAAGAACTGTCACTCACAATTTTAATAATGCATACAAACCGATGAAAATGTCCATATTAACGTATTGAGAGGTATTTAAAAAAATACAATTATAAAAGCTTGAAAAAAAATGAATATACCAAAATGAACTTAAGTCATATTAAACAGCGTACTTAGCAGTATCTTCTTCTTTCTTCTTCTTCGGCACTTTCCCCTCCATTCACGTATATATCTGATATTCCTTGTCCAATGCACATACATTCGGTTTTATTAAAATTTATTTCTAATCCCCATTTATTACATTCTTCTATTGCTTTCTTAGCATGTACACCATATCTTCTTCATCCTTGGCAAATATTACCTGGTCGTCAGCAAATAGAAGGGAGTAAAAGGTGTCATCTCCGATTTTCATTCCCATGCCAGAACATTTTCTGTACCAGTTATAGAGAGCTTGTTCTAGGTAGACATTGAACAAAATGGGAGATAACCCACATCCTTGTTTTAAACCCTTGTTTATTAAAATGCTTCCCGATACATGTATATCTCCAATTTTTATTTGGGCTTCGGTGTTTTTGTAAAGTTTTTTAACCAGATTGATCCACTTTTCTTTATATCAACCTTTCTCATTGCTTCCCATATCATTTTTCTTGGGACACTATCGTATGCTTTCTGGAGGTCTATAATGTAACCAACCGCCTTCTCTTACCGATTACTAAAGTAGATCTATCATTTGCCTACTTCGCGACGTGTAATTACACCGTCACGCATCCCTGGGAATATCTCAATTTATGGATAAACTTCCCTATCGGTAGTGGGTTCGTCTTTGCTAAACTACTGATCAATTAACAAGCCAACACAATTTTACAGTTTTAAATAACAAATAACATATATTCTATTGAATGAAAATCACTGTACAAATGAAATTCACAGATCCTACTATGTTCTCACTTTTCGTAAAATTATGGTAGCTAATTCCCTACCTAAACTGCAGTTTTTCACTAAAATGATAATAACTCAGATCCCTGTTTACAAGCAACAAGCAATAAATACATATTTACACTTCACAAAAAATATCACACATGAGACACACAAATCATAGTACAAATATTTAACCTGCAAAAAAAAAAAAAAAAGAAGAAAAGAAAATACATACACACAAGACTCGAAATTCACTACTACCTTTTAAATCACTAATTACGTTACACTCAATAGTCACATTTGACCTTCGGCATCTACATAGCCTTTCAACACAAAATTTTGTTTCATAACGTCTCTTAAATGATTTGAATCAATTACATATGACTTTAAATAAATAATTCTGTACAAAACAACTTCAATCATAAATATCAGGAATTACTCTAATCTGATTCTTGTTACGACTGTCGAAAAGAAATAAAACCACTGGCTAGCAAGACCAATGTTCTAAGAAACTTGCCCGATCAACGTCTGTTATTGAGGGAAGCTCACATTACAACGTTTTGGCTAGTATCATTATACTCCTATCTCAGAAGTTTTTTCCAGACTTAAATTTAGTGAGTGTTCTTTCTGTTTTTATATGACTCACGACCGGCGAATTCCTTAAGTTGGTCCCGCGCTGTGTAGCTGGCCCGTCGCGCGACACTCGCGACTCAAGGTCGTCGTTCTTCTGCAAGGTCCGTGCGTTGCCCGTCGCGTCGAAACTGGAGTATTCCGAACGCCGTCTCCTAGTCGTTCAACGAAAATTCACCACAGCTTTCGCAGAGCGGATGGTCTCATCAGAATGCGAGTCCGAAACTCCAAGTTATGACTTCGTAATAGCAAAAGACAAACTAGTTGTTGAATAATCCGTCTTTCTCGTAACTCTCAAAATTCCATAATAGGATTTCTAAAGTGAAATTCCTAAAAATAAGAATAAAGAATATGAAAAGTATGAAATATATATAAGCTGTAACAAAGAAGAAACATGTCCTATGTTACAATAGTCCTCTTTTCTAGCAACAAGAATGCAGCAACGTGGTTTTACAGGTGGACAGTATGACACTTATTCCCCTGTAATTCGCACATGTTTGTTTGTCCACTTTATTAAATGTAGAAGAGATGTAGGATATGTTCCATTCTACAGGTTGATCCTCTCCTAATTCTATCTAATTGAACATTTTCTTTATATATTTGGTAACCACATCTCCACCATATTTCAGGAGCTCCATTCGTATATTTTCAGGTCCTGGGGCTTCATGGGTTTTTGCTTTGCATAGTGTCTTGTTAATATCATACTCAGTTATTTCAAAATTGCTTTTCTCCACATCTCTTATTTCTTCTTCTCCTTCACATTCTGGTCTGTTTTCTTGTAGAAGCATTGAGTAGTGGTGTATCCATTTTTGAGAGGGGATTCTTTGTACTATGCTTTTACACTCATTATTTCTTCTAATTTTGTTTATAATTTTCCAGGCTTCCGATGATTTATTGTATCCTACAGTTCCATCCATGTATATACATAACCTGTCCCAATGTTCATGTTTTCCATTTTTACACCTGTTTTAACTTTTTGTCGAATCAGAACATATTTCTCCCTTGACTGGTGTTTTATCATTTAACCATTTCATATATGCCTTCTTCTTCTCTTGAATGATTTCTTCTAAATTCTAAGAAAATTTTTCCGTATATTTCCTTTTTCTTTCTTCTTCTCCAAGGGCTTCCTTAGCTGATTCCGAAATACTCTCCTTCAAGTGTTGATACATTTCTGTAAGATTGCCATCTTTTTCCAAATTTAATTTGTTTCTCAGTCTATTTGGGTAGAGCATTTTGACACTATACTGATTCAAGAGGTTTTCCTTGAATATCGATTCCTTGTTTTCTATAAGCTCATTGTCTATTTTTGGAGCGGTTTTATTTATATTTGTGTAACATACTTTTCCCACTACCATGCGATGGTTGT
Organism: Teleogryllus occipitalis; assembly: GCA_011170035.1. Lineage (NCBI taxonomy): Eukaryota > Metazoa > Arthropoda > Insecta > Orthoptera > Gryllidae > Teleogryllus > Teleogryllus occipitalis. The sequence continues at coordinate 17,287 of BLKR01016877.1, forward strand.
TGCTACATTCAGGTTGTCTATAAACCCGCAAATCCATTAATAATTTTTGTCTTATCCTCCTCATTATCAATAAATCTATAATAGACTTACGTTGTAGTACTTAGCAGTATCTAATAGAAAAATTTGAAGAAAAATTTACGAAGATTTTTTGAGAACATGGCGTTTGAGCGTTTCTGAAAATGCGGAATTTTAAGCTCATTTACAGAGAAAACGGTTATGTTTTCGAGAAAAATTATTTTACATTATTTAAAGTACATGTAATCTTGAATATATTAATTTTATTAAATTGCCTTTAATGTAAATATTACAGACGTGAGAAACAACTCAAAAATATTTATTTTTATATTCCTCGAAAAAACAGAAAATAGTGCAATATCGTGTTTATGTCATGGTATAGGCTTTGCTTGACACTAACAATGCGAAACTTTTAAGAAAAAATTTGAAGCCGTTTTAAAAAAATTTCTTTTTGTAATTTTTTAAAATTGCAAATATTGGATGCACTATTGCCCGAAAACTACTAACATTTCTCACACAATGTAAATGACCTTATTGAAAGAACTGTTTATGCACAACACTTCCAAATTTTAAAGAACATTTCTCAACATTTGATAGCTTCAACTAAAGCCAGATCGATATAGGTTTCTTTAATTTGAAAAAGATCGTACGTGTTTTATTTCTTAGGCTCTAGTAGTGTTCACAGACGGACGGACAGACGGACGGAGGTTTTGCTTCGAATTGGTTTTTCCATCAAGGACCTTCAAAACACGGATTCTGGCTACACCACGTGTTAGAGTACATCTTTCCCTTAATTTAGCAACTGGCTTAATGTACTTTTTCGCCACCAGAGCCCGTCAATGAATTTTTTGCGCCGAAAATCCGCCTTTTTTGCGCAGCATTACGTAACTTTCTATATACTTCAATTGTCATTGAAGAAACAAGGAAGCCCAAAGGAATCTGGAATGTCCGTCATACACTCGAAAATAAAGAGAAGAAGAATACAGGAAGGTGCTTAGCGGAATAAATAATATTGGTATGTAGAGTGCGAGAAAAGGTCGATAGAACTGTTACATACTCCCTTAATAATAAAAAACCTTTTAACACAAATTTAATATGGAACCCGTAAATCTGCTGACAATAGAACACGTACTCACGATCACAGCTTTCTGTAGATTGATGATAATGTTCGTCTCGATTCTTAGTTTTTCAGAGAGTGCTTCAGCATGATAAGTATCACACCTGTTGCAGAGAGGACGATCGCTACAATTTACACGTTCAATACCTGCCAATATATTTATAATAATAATAATAAAAATAAAATACATTATTATTATAATTATAATATTAATGAATAATAATATTTTTTTAATTCTTTTATCATTTGCGTGCTGTTTTTTATTATATTATTAATTCTCGTCGGTTTATAAACAGTTGCAGTTTAAATAAATTTGTCTTTATATTGGGCATTTTTGCTATTATCCTGGTATATTTCCTGATGTCAAAGAGAAAGTTTACGTATGCTATCGAAAGTGAGAAGTTTTAATTCCGAACAAACAGATTTTTTGATTTATTGAAAAAAACTAAAGAAAGGTTTTTTCGTGCACATTTGGTTATGGAACCTTTTCTGTTACACGAAAATCAGTCTTCATAGCATAATGTGTCCACCTTTTCGTAGTGACTTGGTACTTTTATGTACAGGTTGCGTGTTTTTTCTTCCTTAGTGTTTTTTAGGGGGG
>BLKR01016878.1:0-19018 GCA_011170035.1 Teleogryllus occipitalis
TTATGAGGAAATTATTGTAAATGTTAAGTGTTTGCTGCTACATTTTGACGTCCTTTAATTTTCACCTTGAGAGAAACTGTTTTATTACTAAAAATAGACAAACATTCAGTGGATGAAATGACACCGGAATTCCAAACTTCCATGCGACGCAAACCGTATTCTTTACAAATTATTGTACTAAGTAAGGCAAACTCTATTGTCTGCTAGGAACGACTTACTTGGATATTTTGTTTCGGGTCTGTGGAAATGTGCAGTGCATCATAACAATCTTGACAACAAATTTCTTCCTTTATTTTCACAAAGCTAAATCAATACCACGGTACTGACGAAAACAAAAATATTACTATTGTCTCTTCCGGGACAGGAAAATCTGATTTTAGGGGCCTTGGAATCACGGTTTCCGACTTTCGCCTAATGGGTATGCGTGATGCGGATTTCATGTGCGCCGTCACTTATACCTGTATCATAATCAATGAAGTACTATATTTCTTCGCCTTAAATCTGTTTCGAGCAGGTTTGGGGGGTAATTTCCTCTCCGGCAGTAGCGTATTTAGGGGTTTTGAGGCGATGGTTTCTTATAATTGAAACAAAATCGTCATCTTTCCTGATCGTACTGGGTTACTCTGATTCTCTATATGTCAATTCCCACATCTTGTTTTCAAATTTGAAGACATGCTTACCATCACGAATGAACAATTATTTCCTAAATTGTTTCGTATATTGTAACAAGTTTCAATTAAATTCCGTGAATTCGTTTTTCGTGGTTTCTTTCTTTTTTTTCTAACAAACCGTCCAACAATAAAGAATTTTGGCCTAAAATGCGTAAGAAAGTATGCTTAATAGGTAACGAGCATATTTTGAGTATGCTCGTAAGGTTATTTTACATTAATTCTGAAGATGCGAAGCGACAATTGAGCGAGCGCATTAGAAGGTTGTACGCCATTTCTTTCGCATTTGGCGGGGTCGTTCTGAATGTTCTGGCGGTAGGCTCTTTCCCTTGATGCACGAATACGTGCTATCTTTATTTACAGAAATTTCGTAGCTATTTACTTCTTCACGCTCATTATATTTACATTCATTGTTTATAATTAAAGTTCGTATACTTATTATTATTTCTAGAACAGGGGTTCCCAACGGGGTTCATATCGACCCTCTAGGGGATCGATATTTTAAAGAGGTAATTATTATTAGATTGAACGTCGAATTTGCTCTGGCAACATATCGGTAAAATCTTGATCAAGATCTCAATAATCATAAAAAATAAAAAAGAATTTGATAATTATTTGTTTTCGGAAATTTATAATTTTTCCTGATTTCATAGAATAATAAATTACTGATTTCCACCACTTTTGGAATTTAACATCATTCACAAATGAAAACCAAACTTTTGGGCAGTTAGAATTTGTGATTTTGCTTCTAAAAACTATTTTATATTTTTACAATTAATAATGGTAATAGTACAAAAAATAAAACCATTTTCCCCCAAGATTTTCATTCATATTCTTTGAGTAATTATCTTCAAGTCATTTATGAGCCACTATCTGAGATATGAATAAATTGTATACTTTTAAAAAAGTAAGGGTATAGATGAAACAAATCATTCTTTCATAAAAGGTCAATGATAGAAAAAGGTTGGGAATCCTTGCTCTAGAAAATCATTCACCATACATCAGTGCACAAGAAAGTGTGGGATCTCAAAAATCTTTATTATTTTTAGTTAAGTACAAAATATTGTTATCTTTGAATAAGTAATTTAATCTATGATCAAAAATTTTCAGACAAAATTTAAACAAGGAATAAAAATGAAGTTACATTTAATTTTGCGTTTGATTCTCCGATTAGGAAGCCCCTTCAGAACAGGTATTTAATATTTAGTCAAGATAAAAAAAGTTTGTTACTATGTTAACAGTCATTGGTGTTCAATGGAAACAGCATTTCCAAATGAATATTCATCATTCAGATGGAAATCTGGCATTCTACATCATTACATATTGGATACCAACTAGGTACCACAATCAAACAACACTTCTTAAATTAAATTAAATTTTCAGTTAAGTTTAGATTCATGTTTAGAATACAGTATATTTTCACTAATAAAAATTAGACAATTTATAGAGCAAAACACTGTCCTCGGGGATTAAATGCTTCTGCTCAGGATAAAGTCACTCTCCAGCAAAAGAACACTTTTATACGTGTGTTGCTTTTCTTGTGCATTGACACATCTTTGACTTCAAGTATTGATGCAGGAAAAAGTGAGCTTTTCTAGTTAGTAAAGAATATGTAAGCAGACCAAAAAGCAGTAAGAAAATCTTCAACACTAGATACCAATAAAAAATATAGATACCTTGAAGGAACTCTATGAATCGTTCCAGATCAGATATCTGTGTTTTTAGTTGTGTTACTAAGTGTTCCTTCATCCTCAGAGGGTTTATCAACTACAAAGAAAAGGCAGAGTTAGAAATTAGTATGTCAAAACAAATTACTCCCAAATAGGTTTAAGAAAGGATTAGATACCAATAAAATTATGTGTAAGATCAACAGTTAGTGAAGAACTTCTCGATCTACTAAGCATGTCAGAAATTTATTTCAGAGTAAGTACTGTCTAATCAAATAAATATTAATATATGATAGCCACTTCCACAATTGTTATTAACATTACATGAAAACTTGTTATTCTGTCATACGAGTCAATATTTAACTTACATAAAGCATGCAATTCAATTATAAAAGGAAAAGAGTATTTTAAATTAAATGAAAAGTAGAAACAATTTGTTATTAGTATTTAATACCATTTGAACAGGTAAACGTATCTTTCCCAATGATTTCTATCATTGTTGTTACCATCACACAGAATCATTTCTGATTGTACGAGAAAGTAAATATAAGCAACAGATGGAAGTAAAAACATTGATTTATTTAATCTAATTGTCAAAACATTAACACTTCCTAGACAAATGGCACACATCAAATAATTTTTAATTCAATATAGTAACAATTCACTGAAAAAACACCACTAACTTAACACATGAATAACTGAAAACACACCTCTCCTAACATGAACAGAAACCTCCAGTGACATTACAACGGACTGAGCTAATGCACATAAATAAATTCTCACGGTGGTTAAAATTTAAAATTCTGTAACAGAGCTTTTGGTTCAATCTGCAATGATTTTTTATGACTAAGGACTGCTTTCAAAAATACAGGAGAGCAGGAGCGCTTTCAAATAAATTAAAGGAAAGAATTCTTTTAATTGAACTTATTTAAGGTATCCCTATAGAAATTACACATTACTTTAAATTTGAATGTAAATAACTTTACTCCATATTTTTAATTGTTTAAAAATAATTTTTAACCCCCTACATTTTGAAGGACAGGCCACAGCCTTCTTGAGCCGCTCTTGTTACATCTACACACAATGCCAAACATACATGACATTACCATAAAAAAAATTATCCCACCACTGTTTCAAATTCAACAAACTTCTTTTTATAATTATATAATAAAATAGTAATTTAATTCAATAATATTATATTTATCATTATAATATTATTCATTATAATAGTTCATTTAACTTCAAAAGTATTAGACAATAGCAGTTCTCCATCTTCACAAAGTAGACTGATTACGTAGTGATAGTCATAAGTTATCAAATAGTCCCTCCATTAAAGACAAGGCTAATTTTAGATAAATAATTTTTAATTGAGGCTCCGCCAATGGCTTCCACATATTAACACATGGAAGAAATTTAATAGACAACATCAAAACATCAGAGATAATTGATTTTCACCTCCAAGCTTTGAATAATATGAAATCAAAAGTAAATTTTTATAAATTTCATGTTCAGATTTAAGTGACTATAAAATTTAAATTTATAAATCTAGGATTTAAATGAAGCATTAAACAACTATGAACGAAATTAATTTATTTATAGAAATTTGCTAATGTTCTATATGCTTTTTTGCCATCTATTAACTTCCTTCACATATACATGGAAGGATACAAAAGCTTGACGGTGAACTTACTGGAGGTATAAAAATAAAGATGGAAAAAGATATAAATGCAGGTTACCTGACTAATAGCACAATCTACTTGATGCCTCAGATCTTCAACACTCATTTGTGACATATCATCAACATCGAGATTCAATTTTCCTTTCAATTGATCTGCAAACCAAAACTGACTGAATTAAAAATTTCCTTTTAAAAGAGTGTATGATAGTCTTTACATTTCTAAAACAATCAATGACAAATCACAGTTCATACCTATAATAACACGCTGTCGTTCCATTATAACACTCTGAGGTAAACCTGCTTCTCCAGTTTCATAGGCATATTTTTCTAAGTCTTCCAGCTGTGTCTTCAGTTGTGAAATAAGTTCCTTTTGTTTAGCTCTTTGAGCCAACATCTTCTCTTCCAAATCATCTCCAGTCTACAAACATGCAGAAAGATTGAACAGAAACATCAACTGTATTTTAAATGTCAGACTTAGGATGAATAAGACCAACTTACTGTAGAACTGCATGTTAATAAGGAGTGACTTGTTTTAACACTTTGTACTTCTGGAATTCCCCTGAATGCAAATGCTTCCAAATCTTTCAACAAATGTTCTTTTTCACTAGGAGGTGCTTCGACAATTTGTCTTAAACGGAACTGAACCTAGAAATAATAAACATGAGATTCCTTTCAATTCGATTTATTCATTTTAGTAACAATGATGACCACAATGGAAATAAAATTCACAATACAGCAAAAAATAGATTAATACATTATGTGGCATTACATGGCACACCAAATATGATTTGTTATCTCAAAATATTTGCCATTTATTTTTATGTGTTCAACACCTCGGCTCAAAAGATAAAGTTGTCACTCACTAAATCTGCATTTAATTGCTTCTGCTCTACAAAACAAAAATAATTATGTGGTAATAATAAAATAATTCATCCTTTTCCTAAGAACGCAATAAAAGGATGTTATTTTATTATTTACCTTGAATTTAATTTTGATTTGCAAGAATGGAGTAACTATTACCTTATTAAACCCACTGTTTTTTTTATATTTTGAGGGCTGTAGTGTTAAAATTACTTCCAGAAACAAATCATATTTTCTTTCTGAACAAATTTGCATTGCTGATTAATAAAAATAACAGGAAATAAAATGCTGCCTACTTCAAACTACAGAACTATAGGGCTTTATTCCAAGATGAGAGAATAATTTTCTTGGTTTCAAACAAAAATATTAGTTTTATTAATTTATGTTTTACCTGGGCAAAATGAGTTGTCAAAGCAATAAGTGATGAATTAAGTAACTCCTGCTGCTCCTCCAAATCCTGAAGCCGTTCTGCTTCAGGGCTACAATACCTATGAACATTAATTAGCACTAAACTATGAACATAAGTTGACAAGTAACATCAGTTAATATTTAAAAAGAACACTAAACAATTACCACAAAACAAGTTAACATTTTGACATACAGTAGCAGTACATATCAAATAATGGAAAACTCTCTCAATGCAAAACAAAAGGACAATTAATACTAACCGATTGCATAATTCACGATCATAAAACGAGGCTTCATCAGTATCATTAGCTCCCAGAGGGGCCCATCTTTCACCCGTGGGTTTATCCTGTATCTCTGAACTATCAACATCTTCACCCCCAGTGGTTAAGCATTCCATTGCTACAAAATAATTATTACACCAAGTAATAAGGCAGCACACAGAAATGGCATACGGGCCGGTGTTTCTCAGAAACACTATCACATTCTATTTAAGACGAGATATAACACGTAGAGAACATATGGCTGCGAAATTGCAGGTATCACATTTTTCACATCAAAACGAAAACACCTTTAGAAGATTCCCAAAATGCGACCAGACAATGCCGTCTAATACAGAAGTCATGAAGTAATGCACAGCTGCCGACACAACAAATATCATAACCTCAACATCACAGCAAAATACAACGAAACGCAACTGACAAGTGGCAAAGATAACTTGTAGTTGCCATTGCTACCAACACAACTGCTATGGAAATGAGCTGCCTGCAGTAGAACCAACTTACATTAGAGCGTTAGTCAAAAATTTTAATGGAGTACAAATGGCAGGAAGGGTGAAAGTGAACGAAATGGAATGAGTTACACTTTGTAGGCTAATAATTGCTTCCGACGAGGTTGACTTAAGAAACAATTGTTGCCAAGATGGTAAAATAGTGCCAATGCCCGGTATATTCTTAGTATAAATGGATGATATATTACAGATTTTACAGTATTTACAATATAGAATTTACAATATACAGAAATTACATTATACAGAATTCAACTAATGTTAGTAAACAAGAGGGGGTAGGCTACCCGGGGCTCAAGAAAACGTGGGCATATAATGCACTAACTCACTAGCACCGCATAAGCGACTCTGACAGTTCTCTCGCCACGTGCTGTGGTACGTCATTTGACCTGCTCTGAAGCAATCAGCTTGCGAGGATTTGTTTACTTTCTCACAGGCAGGGTTCAGCGTTGCAGTTCATCTGACTCGCACATTTTACTTGGGAGAAAGAGAAAGAGAGAGAGAGGGAGAGAGAGAAAGATTTAAAAGTTGTTCTGCTATAATTTTTTAAGAATCGCTTAAGTGCAAATCAGAGGTTGCTACCCAACCCTTTCCCGTCAAACGTGACGCAATTCAAGACATCTCCAAGGCCAGCTTTAGGCCTGCAACAGACTACATCGAGAGATGCATTGCCAGAAATGTGCGACGAGAAATGTGGAAAGAGGCCGGCGAGGCTGCGTCCACACACTATAAACAGGTTATTTGATGTCATCAAATGTCTTTATGCGCTACAAGCCGAGAGTGGGACAGCAGTTAGCTATGAGATCACCTGCGAGTCCCATTTCTTGTTTTATTGAAAGCTCTTGTGGAACTTTAACCTGTGAAATGCTTGTTTTGCTACCATAATCGTAAAACATCTGTTTAACTAGTTCGAATTGTCTAAATAGAAACACATTTCTGCATTGCATACAAATCTTTATTTAATGTAAAAAAACTGGAACGTATCTGACTTATCGCATCTGATCATATAAAAAGTGGAGGAGTAGAAATGTGTCCGAGAAAACTCGCTCGCTGACCGACTCGAGCGAGGAACTTTTTCGACTCCGCAGAGGCGAACGAGAAAACTTTCTAGTGTGTGGGGGTCCATAATGCCTCATTCAAAATGCAAACTTAAACGTAACGTAAGCCGTAAACTTATGCAGTAAACTTTTCACGTAAAAACGAGCATTCACAATGGCAAACGTAAGCTGGAACGTAAGTTTTGCCTGAACCAATCAGAATTCAACATATTGATCGATTCGTTGCTAGCATTTTTTTCGACTCTCCTATCGATTTCGCCTTTTGCATTTGCGAGCAGCTGTTGCGCCCCTACCTATTGAGGTTATATGCGAGCAGTGAGCTTTAAATTGTGTACCGCAAACTCCACAAACTTCTCTGCTCTACCTTTCGACTATACACACCAATACACGCGCATAAACAAAAATCGATCTGGAGTCGACCTTCCTTCTCGCGGATTTTGTTGTGCATTTGTTTTTTTCATGCTGCTCTCTGATTGGTCTTCGGTAGAATTTCGACGTAAACTTAAACGTAGAAGCTTGGAGCTTGCAGACCCATTCACAATGCAATCACAAACATAAGCATAACACATAGACATAGACATTAACACAAGCGAAGAGTTGGCGTATTCACAATGTCGAACATAAACACAGGCAAAATAAGAGTTTCTATTGGCTATGAGACGCAGCACACGAATCGACACGATCGACTTCGATACTCGATTTTGAGTTAACGAACTGTGATTGGCTCATTCCTTATGTCTGACATAAGCATAGCACAAAAGCTTGAAGCTTGCAAGCACTTAAGTTAACGTCTTACGTGATTTGCTTATGCGAACGCATTGTGAATGAGTCCACTTGTAGACGTAGTCCTAACTTTTATGTTAACGCCATGCTTATGCTTATGTTTGCATTGTGAATGGGCCTTGCGAGCTCTTAAGTTTACGTCTTACGTCTACGTTTACGTCAAGGCATTGTGAATGATCTCGCTTTATAACCCATTTCTAGGTTTTGCGGCTACGTTACGGTTACGTTTAAGTTTGCACTGTGAATGAGGCCTAAGTGTCCCTTGTTTCGATTTTCCACATTTCACGTTGCACAGTTCTCGCTACGCATTCCTCGGTGTAGTCTGTTGCGGGCCTTACTAGGCCCCGAAGCATACGTCATTGTTTTGAGTCACGTGATCACGGTACTCGAAGGTCTGGCAGCCTCGCCAAACGTGTTTGGTTTTGGGAAGCAAGTGGAGAAAATTTGGACTACAAATTGCGCATCCGTCGTCAATGTACAATTGACTACGACACAACTACATAATGAACTATCATTATTGATTTTGAGGAAATTAAAATGGCTATCTTTTAATATCTTAGACAATGCTATTTTTCAGTGCATCATTAAAAAATTATGTTGCCCGATACTTTTTTTTATTCTGGTAACATTAACGATGCCAACAATAATACCTACAATGTTAACTAGTTCCGAATAATCTTAATTGGAAAAAACAACATAGGTGCCTATATATTCACTACAGATATTCATATGAAGTTATTCTTCATGCAACATTTATTGACAACTTACAAGCATACTATGTAAAGCATAAAGGTAATGGGATAGAGTTTGGTATACAATAAGTGAAACTTTTTTATTTTATTGTTTGCAGTTTTAGACTGAATTAAATATTCGTTTTTAGATTTCACTTAATTTCTTAAGGCTTAATGTACCGACACTAGTTCCATTTGTCGCCACCACGTGGCAGGACCAAAATAAGCAAAATTTACTAGACCGATAACGTCTGAACAAATTGTCCGATTTTCGATCTGTAAACGGCATTGGACTCCCTTTTAAAATAGAATTCACGCTACGATGCCGTTTTTTCAAAAAATATTTCAAAAACTTTTTAAAATGATTTCTCATAGTTTTGGGAAGAAATTAAAAAATGTGGGCTTATAGCGCGATGACGACGTGCTTCCTGAACCCAACGCCGTGTCAATCATGCAAATCGGATGAATAGGAGCGGCGTAAAGTGAAATTTCGGAAAAAATACCTGATTCCCCCTTCCCTCTTTCCCCCTCCCCCCTTCCCGCAGTGAACTTGGAGTGAGCATTCGCAACGATATTCGAGAACCACTGTCCCAGTGCCATATCAGATTTGGAAATCCCGGAACCCCTCCCCCACGGCCACTTTAGCCTAGCCCTTCGCGGCGGGCGCTGAAAGAACGCCCGCCCGGTGCCTAGAGTTTCTCACAGAGTAACAACCTGCTCCATGGTTTCACAATGGGCAAACTGAATCAGACCTGTAGAGATATTTCAAGATTTTCGCCGTGAAATATAAAGATGGAGTCTCACAATTGTTATAAATCTTGGAAACTCAGTCATCGAAGTGAAGATTCGAAGGATTATATAGTACGAGTATATACACTTTACCTTCGATTCCTCTCCATTTGCGTGATTGTGATTATTATTATTATTATTATTATTATTATTATTATTATTATTATTATTATTATTATTATTATTATTATTATTAATTATTATTATTTATTATTATTATTATTATTATTATTATTATTAATATTATTATTATTAAATAATAATAATAATTATTATTATTATATATTATTATTATTATTGTATTATCATTATATTATTATTATTATTTTATAATAATAATAATAATAATAATAATAATAATAATAATAATAATAATAAAGTCCTAATGTTTCGTTCTTTTTAAGTATTATATTTCTCTGCTAAGAAAGCAAAGGATAAAAGTCAGAGAACTCAGCAGGGTATTCCAGCGTAGACCAAGACAAGATAAAGAAAAGTTTCTTCAAGAAATATAGCACGTCATACGTAGTTTTTAACTGTTTTTTGACGTTAAATAAATAAATAAATAAAAAGAAAAATGCAAAGAAGTGGAAGAACATAACAACAAAAGGAGACCTAAAGAAATGTTCCGAGTCATTCGAAATATGACCAGGGAGTGTAATCTGGCAATGAGGAATAGGCAACTGGCAATGAGGACCGAAAAGGTATTAGATACCGGTATTTTTCATACCGTTTTCAAATACCTATGTTCTTTTATTCCGGTAAAATACCTCTATAGGACGTCTACAACGGTATGGACGTCCATAAAGGTTATAAGTGTATTATACCTGTATTTTCAATGAAAAACAATAACTTACCATCCATAAATGTCGACTAAATAAGTTATTTTAGTTAATAATATCTCACAAAATGTTTATTAAACTAATATACTTTTATAATTGTTATTTATTGTTTGAATTATTATCTTGTTCGTATATAACACTCGGTTACTAATAATTAACGAAACGCGAATGATTCCACTAATTCTTGTATAGTAAATATAATCTCCACTTCGTCACTGCACAATGTTCTCGCCCACTGAAAACTGCTCACCGCCCTCTTCCTACGCTTGGGCATATCGAATTGCCCTAGTGTAGCACACAGCCCGCCGAAGAACGCGGCGAGATGTCTGCAGAGGTCAGAAAAGTCACGCTATCAGAACAGCAGTGTGCCAGAGGTGCGACCCTGCTTCCAGCTCAGAAGGGTGACTACACTTAAGCGCGTGCCCTGGCGGCGTTGGGCTTGGATAGAAAGGAGCGCGAAATGAGGAGCAAACATTCAAAACGTGACATGTCCACTTTACTCCTTTACGAGAGAACGCAAAAATGTTATGTCATCAAAATTATGCAGATGTTTTATTTATACTTAATTCTGAATTATGTAATAATGATAGCTAAATATATTATTAATATAAAATTTAAATATTCTATGAACTTACATTTAAAGAAAACAACATTTATGTCAACTGGTAAAAAAGGAAGCCTGAAGATCAACGGAGAAGTGATATACAAGGCAGGCGAAGTTAAATATTTATGAATTACAATAACAAATTCTGGATACTGTACAGAAAAACTAAAGAGAGGAATAATTTTAGAAAAAGCAGTGGAAAGAAAATTACACAAATTCATAAAATATGCAGGCATATCAAGTGATTGATTTCTAAAATTTTAGGTCCCGGAACGCGCTCAAAATGATTAATTTAATAGAAATAATTATATATTTATAATATTATGTAATAATTATCAGCGAGATACAGGAACGCCGTTCCGTCGTGTTCCGTCAGAAATCAAGCCTTGCGTAAGACCAAAATCCAAATAATCGAGAAAATGGTATTTCTAATCCTGTTGTGTGAGTGTAAAAGCTGAACATTGAGATAGGCCGAAAAAAGGAAGATGCTTTTTGAAGTATGGACACGGAAGAAAATATTACGTACAATGGGAGGGCAAAAAGATAAATGCCGAAATTTTGAAAAGAAAACAGAACTTTCTCTAAAAGCCAAAGCCAAAAAATGGAAAATAAAATATTTTTGACATACTATGAGTCGAACAAAATCTCTAGAAAAGGATATTATGCTTGGAATGATAGAATGAAGCGGAAGAAAAGGGTGTAAGTGGCACAATTGAATAACTAATACACAATATCACAAACAAAAGGAAAAGGGCAGTTCGAGTCCGAGTGAGCAATGAACAAATTGCTAGCATCCTATTGCTGTGTATATCCAGATAGGTCTAACAAGGGATGGCTTGCGATCTATGTTCTAGTACTATTTCTCTGCGCGTTCAGACCCCGCGAAGAATTGGGACCTGCAGATGAAAGGAGAGATGCTCACAGCCGCTGCTTGACTGGGACTGGAGCCGACAAATAGACATCATCGCACTGAACAGTGTGTTTGATACCCGCAGTCTTTCATGCGTACATTCTGCCATTATTAGGGAAGAACTCGCTGAATTATCGGCGCGTCCCCTCCCAGTTTCGGATAACAAGAAAAGCGAAGGAATGATGCTCAAGTAATACAAATGCAAATATCAAAACAAAACATCTTTAAAATTCAAACATCTTTAAAAAACCTGGTTTAGAAACGTCGATCAAGTTCGTGCGGAAGATAATTTGTTTTGACAGTGGCCGTGATTGTTAATTTATAATTACGATTTAGACAAAACGGCAAAAGAAAGTTTTTAGGCTTAGTTTCGCTGTTATTCTTTTTACTATCGCCCAGGGTCATCTTATGGAGTCACAACTTCCTCAAATGGGTACAGGACGGTGGGCAAGAGACCTTACACCTAGAGTGCTTGCGTTGGCCGCCTCTCTGCGTACGGTAGGACATACGTAGGAAATGCCGGAAAATGGGGTCATTTCTTGGGGTGAAGATAGTCTACTGGATGAGGATGTTACAATCACCGTTCGTTTTATTCAAACACACGTATTGACAGTGGTATAATGCAATATTATTTCATATTTTAACTTTTTTATAAAATTGTGATTATCGGTTCTTTTCATTCACAACAACTCATCAAGCACATCGATAATAAACATCAGGTTTCATAAATGTTTCATTTTTTTACGAAATATGTACATGTGTCTATACAAAATCTATGTTTTGAAAATATCAACATCAATGTTGCATCCCTATTCTCGACACCTAGATGAGGATCGCCGATTTAATACGTTTGCATTCTGATTCCCTAATATGAGGTTTATCAGTGACTGGTATGCTACGTTTTACTAGTAGTATATACATCTTATAAATTGAATTGCTACCCGATTAAGTGTTACCGATAAGCGTGTCCGATGTTTAGAAAAATGGTATCTTAATGCAGAAATGTAAAAGTTGCCGAACTGTATAACAAAACATAATTTATCCCCCTCATAGACGGATATTCCTCTTCTAGTGTGGTGTTCCTGTCTAACGGTTTAAGTTGTATTGCTTTCATGACAATTTAATGCATTAAAAAATACATATATATGTCACAATACAATGATTTACACTACATCCTTTTACATTATCATTTACGTAGTTTGTATCAAAATGACGCGCCGGGAATTACTTATTCCAATCTTCAAGTTTATACAAAGATGGGTAGATTTTCTAAATATGCGTCACGAAGAAGTTTGTGTAATTTTACTGGGGGAAATCTCCGACCTTAGCTATAACCTAACTTGGTTAATTTCACACACATGCAAAAACGCCTGACGCATACAATAAATTCTGCTGACAGCAACAACCACATTCAAAGCGCAATAAATAATAACACACAATAAGCACAATCGCTTGCTATATCAATTTCGATTTGAACGCTGAAAACACCCACAAAACTTTGCAGGGACACTCTGAAAAACTCAAACATCAGGCGCTAGAGCAAACGACCACGACGACCACCGACTACATTGATAATGTGACAACTTCGCTTCGGGGTCTGAGTAATGGCTCCCACAGACCGGCGCGGTATATCCGCAGCAGGTGCGGCGCGGAAAGATCTGAGCTAGACGCGGCCGCGGAATTCGCGGGACCGTTCACACTGGAGCGTCAATTATGAGTCAGCGTTTGGTGACGGTTGGCAAGGTCGCTCGACCCAGAGGGGAGGGAAGACTCCCGAACACGGGCGGACTTCCACGAAACTCGAGCTGTAGCGGAAGAAACGCGTCTGACTGCGTTACAAATTTCGTCGTCGATTAAACGCTGTCAATCTGTTGCCGCGACGCTCGCCTGCCACGTAGGTCTGAACGTGCTCATAAGGCAACACGTGACGCGAAACTTCCGCTGTGGTCAATCCGCGTAGGCTGCGGGTCTTCCGCGTCGGTCTGCGGGAGCCTTAAAGCTGGCCTTGGGATATCTCTATAGATATGTCCAGAACACGTGAATTATAGTGCTTCTGAAGGCAGCAGAGTCGACACTAGTTCGCAAGTGTCAGATGCTCCATGTCGCGAGTTAATGATAAAATTACGATATACGTGTCGATTTTCTTTTAGTTCGTCGAGATCAAACTTCATTGAAGGTTTTGCTCTGCCTTTAACAGTTTAAAAGGGTTTCCTTTATCTACAACGGTTTTTTTTTGTGTAGGTACTACACTATCTTAGTGAGATGTTCTTTTTCTCTAAAATAAAATTGTATTTTCACGATTGCTGAGTTGTGTGCGGTAGTGGGCTGGAACAAGAGGGGGCAGGAGAGACATAGTAAGCTTTTCTAGATTCCTGATTTCTGCGCATAGTAGAGAAAGTAAAATTATTGCACACATGTAACAAAGAGGACGAAAGTGGATTTCTGCTTTGAAGCGAGAAAAGTTAGATGGTTCCTTCAAGTCAACCGTGGCCACTTACAAGTGGCATCAATTTTCATTATTCGCTGGTCAAACGTCTAAATATCTTAACATTTTCCTGTCATTCTCAAATGTATCATCGGCAAATGTATGAAGATTTTCCACATTTTGCAATAATATAAACAACTCACTAAAAAGGACATATCTCTCATGAAAAATAAGGTGTCATTAACACGCATTGCCTGAATGTATTGAACAAACACAGCATCTTAACATGTATGAGCTACTAAAATTTTGTGAATCTTCAACACTTTATTTGTCTAAAAGCCAATGGCGACTCGTGAATCGGGTTGCCAAAAGGATAACAATGGAATTTAGGGCATCCGAAATATGTTTCAGAGCAAATTGTTTATTTTTATACAACTAAACAGCATATCACGTAAACGTATAACAAGGAAATAGAATAACAAGTAAACATGTAAATAGTAGGACAAGATACATTACATTGCACACTTGCAAGAAAAAACGGTGACCACTATTTTTCTAGGGCGAATTTCCTTGTCTTCTCCAAGTTGTCCAGGTAATTTTCGTATTTTACCACGACAAAATATGTGAAATATTTCAGGTATTTAAATAAAATATTAAATAAATAATTATAAATAATAAATCTATATACATAAAAGAAAGTCGTGTTAGTTACACTATTTATAACTCAAGAACGGCTGTACCGATTTGGCTGAAAATTGATGAGCAAGAAGCTTAGAGCCAGGAGACGGACATAGGATACTGTTTATCCCGTTCGACAGCGTTCCTGTGTAAGAACGCACGTTTGTGTACGTTTTCGC
This sequence comes from Teleogryllus occipitalis, assembly GCA_011170035.1. Classification (NCBI taxonomy): domain Eukaryota; kingdom Metazoa; phylum Arthropoda; class Insecta; order Orthoptera; family Gryllidae; genus Teleogryllus; species Teleogryllus occipitalis. Next base: position 15,063 of record BLKR01016878.1, read on the forward strand.
GTGATTTCGCATGTTAGCGGTCATTGTTGCCTGTTGTAACCCATTGTTGTAACGCCGCACTGATAACAAAAGGCGATAATGATAGCCGCCTTTCGTTCGCCGTTATATCTATATATAGTCGTGTTAGTTTCACTATTTATAACTCAAGAACGGCTGTACCGATTTGGTGAGCGGGAAGCTTAGAGCCAGGAGACGGACATAGGATACTGTTTATCCCGTTCGACAGCGTTCCTGTGTGAGAACGCACGTTTTTGCACGTACGCAGTGCAACAAGGATAGTACAGTTTCTCACAGTGAGTGCGACGCGAGAAAAAGATGGGACCGGCTGTTAAGGCGGAACAGAGTTCGCCGGGTCAGCTAGTCTATATATCTATATATATAAAAGAAAGTCGTGTTAGTTACACTATTTATAACTCAAGAACGGCTGTACCGATTTGGCTGAAAATTGGTGAGCAGGAAGCTTAGAGCCAGGAGACGGACATGGGATACTGTTTATCCCATTCGACAGCGTTCCTGTGTGAGAACGCACGTTTTTGCACGTTTTCGCACGTTTTCGCGTGATTTCGCATGTTAGCGGTCATTGTTGCCTGTTGTAACCCATTGTTGTAACGCCGCACTGATAACAGAAGGCGATAATGATAGCCGCCTTTCTTTCGCCGTTACATCTATATAAAAGTCGTGTTAGTTACACTATTTATAACTCAAGAACGGCTGTACCGAACGGCTGTACCGGAAGCTTAGAGCCAGGAGACGGACATAGGATACTGTTTATCCCGTTCGACAGCGTTTCTGTGTGAGAACGCACGTTTTTGCACGTTTTCGCACGTTTCGCGTGATTTCGCATGTTAGCGGTCATTGTTGCCTGTTGAAACCCATTGTTGTAACGCCGCACTGATAACAGAAGGCGATAATGATAGCCGCCTTTCGTTCGCCGTTATATCTATATATAGTCGTGTTAGTTACACTATATTAAGAACGGCTGTACCGATTTGATGAGCAGGAAGCTTAGAGCCAGGAGACGGACATAGGATACTATTTATCCCGTTCGACAGCGTTCCTGTGTGAGAAGCACGTTTTTGCACGTACGCAGTGCTACAAGGATAGTACAGTTTCTCACAGTGAGTGCGACGCGAGAAAAAGATGGGACCGGCTGTTAAGGCGGAACAGAGTTCGCCGGGTCAGCTAGTAAAATATAATTAGTTACCAATAATAACTAATTTATTATTAATGATTTTGGTCGATATTAAAACACTGTTATTGACTGAGCCCTTTTCCCCTTTGCCTTCCAGATTCACTTGCACTAACACATTGCGAGAGACAGATGCAGTCGATTTCAATAATGCTGAACCTTCCTTTAGGTATTTTCAGCTCTCAGATTGCACAGCAAAAAGACAAAACAAAGAATTAGCCGCTTGCGTTCTTTTAGTAATGCATATTTCTGTGATGTAGTTCACAAGTAGCCCAAAAACTCAGTTTTGTTGTAGGACTGTGTGAAATTATAAAAGTATAAAAATTAGGACATTTGGCAGAAACAAAGAAAAATCTGGCGGGGCAATGTCAATATTCAGGACATATCCCGCTTTCTCAGGAAGTACGACAACCCTACTCGCGAATAAATGACCAGGGTAGGCTAAACAAATTATTGAATAGGGGCGGATCACGGAAAAGAGGCATTTCTATTCACTTTCTTCTTATGTAGCTGTGTTGTTCTGACAATAACTCAAAAAGATGATTCACATTTTTTCACAGGCGTTTAAGACTCACTGAATAACATATGTGTTTTTTGACATTTCATGTTTTTGTGTAGTTAATAATACGTTTTTCATGTCAAAATATCCATTTCTATTCTAAGTACTCTCCTTAATTGACAATAAAAAATATGGATAAAAATAAAGCTTAGCTTTAACTTCATACAAATGGCTAATAAGTAGTGAATCATACCACGAAGGATTGAATTTTCTTGCATTTTCTCGCCAGTACGATGTACAATCGTACTCCGCATTTGAGTAGGTCGACCATTGTCTAAAAGGGTAGTACGCTACCGCTTATTACGATAAGCAAATCTACACCCGGGGATAAACATTTTTTATGTTGAAAATCGTAATTGAAGTGTACACAAACAAGTTATTCGCTAGATTTAAATCAATTTACCCGCAGTGCTTTGTACAAATGAAAAAAAGACTTGTTTTTTAGCCTCTTGTATAAATTAAAATGTTTTTAAACACATTGCGTCTATGCATATTGACTTTAATTACCCTTGCAATTTTCTATAGATGGTAAAGATGTTTCGAGAATTTTTTCAAGGGTTTATGTCCTATTTTGACCCTTACAACAAACGAAAGAGAATGGGAAAAATAGGGGGAAAATACTTTTCTTCTTCGTTTTTATGAACATCACATGTTATGACACAAATTATAAAAAGAGCTAAATATTAAGTGTAATTGTTTTAAATTCTCTGTAATGTAATAGTAATGTAATTGTAAACAGTAACGTAATAGTTAATTACTCATCCAGAACTGAAGGACATCCAATATATCATCTGAATGCTTATAAAGAACGAACCTACGGTATCATAACAAAATGTACAATATATGCAAAACATTCTGTACTTCTTGTTTATACACTATAACTGTATAAACAGTTTTAACTGTATAAAAAGTTAAAAACTGTGTATGACGTGCTGTGGGGAGAGGTAAATTCTGTGCACGTTTTCGAAATTCTGTGATACCTACACTAAGCCATATACTACATGAATTTTGAATACAGAAAAAACCGCTCCGATGTAATAAAATCTATTTTCAAGGACAAATCAGCAATAAATTTTGGGCACTTATCCATATTGTCCTTCGTCAAGGAGTAATACTTCCTGCCGCGACAACATGGAAACGATAATTTGAATAACTACATTTCCTACTGAATTCTAGCACAGATAATGCGTGCACAGAAGACGTGCACAGATAATTAAGTTACATTTATGTCCAGAAGCAAAGCAAGGGGCCACCTCAGCATTTAATCAATGGATCAGGGAAACGACGAAAAACCTGATCGAGATGCGGGTCATTGTCCTGGAGGCAGCAGTACAATACTTGTTAAAGGTTGTTTATATTTATATAGTCCAAATGGTAAATAATGCATTAAATATCACTGTTAAAATCAATGTTACTTTCCTTGAGATGTTCAGTACAGTCTCTATTTGTATAGAAACAGTTATGCAGCAGAAACGATTTTACTTGGGATTTAAACTTTTCTATCGAATTTAATCGTTTAAGTCATATGGCAAAGTGTTGTAAAATAATGTACACGTATTGTGTGTGATTTTTTTCTAAAGGACTGTTGATAGTGTCTCCTGATGAATATGACTTCTACGTCGAGTGTTATAGTTATAGTCATCGGCGTTTTCTAAAAATATATTCGCGCACTTAAGCACGACATTTTTGACAAAAACTAATGATTCGTAGATCAACAGACAAGGTAATGATAAAATTCCTAGATTAATAAAGAGAGGTTTCCAAGAATCACGTGGGTGGGATTTGGTTATTATTCGTACAATTCGTTTTTGTAATCTTAAAGTATAGGGGCTATAAGATGTATTTCTCCAGAATATTATGCCATATCTCAGGTGGGAATGAACATTCGCAAAATATACACAACGAGCCATGAAGGCTGACTGAATTTGAATGAATTCTGAACGCGTAGCATAATGAACTTAATTTTGTATTCAATTCATTTTAATGGACGTTCCATTTGAGGTTTGACTGAACTGAGTGACCTAAAAAGTTTGTTGCCTTAATATCAGTGAATGGTACACCATTCATTTTCAATGGAGTACTGAATTGTTTATTTGAAATGGAAAACTGCATTAAAACCGTTTTCTTTTCGTTTACTATTAATTTATTTCGGAACCAATTTGACACTTCTGATATTGTACTATTCACGGTTTCTTTATTGCAAAGAAT